>VIBL01000601.1:0-12488 GCA_008271625.1 Lutraria rhynchaena
TTATTTTTAGACGCTTTTGTTCGAAAAAAACGTGCTACAATATATACATGTAAGGTCAATTTGAATGGTATATGGGTCGCGGGGTTAGTTTACATATTTTACGGACAATATTTTGTTGAAAACACACTAAATTATAAATAAATCAGGTTGAAATGACCAAAATGAACGTTATAACCGTTAAAGTATAAGTGAATCAACTTAAAATCATGATATATCATTGTAGCACATGCGTATCAGGAAAACGTCACACAAACGTTATTGTGCATTATTTACTTGTTAGGCATGGTTTTCACTGAAACATCCTAATTTATAGACGTTAATCAATGCTAAACGATGCACGATGTGATTCTGCATATTTCTAATGAATGTGTGCATGCCGCGTGTGGTCTGTATTTTTCTTATATACAAGAATTCAGTGAAAAACAATCGAAATTTAGGAACTGAAGTTGTTCAAGAATAGCATACGTAATGGGGGACATGTGAAATGATTTATTTGTAGACGTTTTTCTTAAAAGGCAGGCACTGCACTATGAATATCAAAGTTCGAATTGAAGCTATACACGAGATGTGTATGTATTTCAGCGATTGTATTTTGTTGAAAACTCAATAGATTATCAAGACATCAGATTGAAAGAGCTATATACATGTCGCGACTCGTGTGTACTTATTTTGCATACATGATTCATTTTATACAGTTCGAAATGATGAAACTAACATTGTTGACGAATAGTGTATATCGTGGCCACTCTATATGTTCATTTATTTATGATGTTTCGCTTGAATAAAGCTTGAAAATGGTCAAAATCTATGACGACAATCAAGGGTACAAAGGTCGCGGGATTCATAGACAATACTTCGACTAACTGCCTTAATTAATGAACTTATTTGATGAGACTAACTTGTAGACAACAAGCGTGCTGTTTGTTTCACATGATTGTGAGACAAACGTCATAATTTATGCACGTTAATCAATGGTAAATAATGCGACATATGATTGTGTATTTTTCAAATGAATCTGCACAAGCCGCGTGTGGCCTGTATTTATCTTATATACAAGAATTCATTGAAAAACAATTGAAATTTCGTTATTAATGTTATTCAACAATCCTACATGTACAGAGCCGCCCGTGTAGTGATTTATTTTTAGACGCTTTTGTTCGAAAAAAAAACGTGCTACAATATAAATATGTAAGGTCAATTTAAATGGTATAAGGGTCACGGGGTTAGTTTGCATACTTCCCGGATAATATTTTGTTGAAAACACACTAAATTATAAATAAATCAGATTGAAATGACCAAAATGAACGTTATAACCGTTAAATTATAAGTGAATCAACTTAAAATCATGATATATCATTGTAGCACATGCGTATCAGGAAAACGTCACACAAACGTTATTGTGCATTATTTACTTGTTAGGCATGGTTTTCACTGAAACATCCTAATTTATTGACGTTAATCAATGCTAAACGATGCACGATGTGATTCTGCATATTTCTAATGAATGTGTGCATGTCGCGTGTGGTCTGTATTTTTCTTATATACAAGAATTCAGTGAAAAACAATCGAAATTTAAGAACTGAAGTTGTTCAAGAATAGCATACGTAATGGGGGACATGTGGAATGATTTATTTGTAGACGTTTTTCTTAAAAGGCAGGCACTGCACTATGAATATCAAAGTTCGAATTGAAGCTATACACGAGATGTGTATGTATTTCAGCGATTGTATTTTGTTGAAAACACAATAGATTATCAACACATCAGATTGAAAGAGCTATATACACGTCGCGACTCGTGTGTACTTATTTTGCATACATGATTCATTTTATACAGTTCGAAATGATGAAACTAACATTGTTGACGAATAGTGTATATCGTGGCCACTCTATATGTTCATTTATTTATGATGTTTCGCTTGAATAAAGCTTGAAAATGGTCAAAATCTATGACGACAATCAGGGGTACAAAGGTCGCGGGATTCATAGACAATACTTCGACTAACTGCCTTAATTAATGAACTTATTTGATGAGACTAACTTGTAGACAACAAGCGTGCTGTTTGTTTCACATGATTATGAGACAAACGTCATAATTTATGCACGTTAATCAATGGTAAACAATGCGACATATGATTGTGTATTTTTCAAATGAATCTGCACAAGCCGCGTGTGGCCTGTATTTATCTTATATGCAAGAATTCATTGAAAAACAATTGAAATTTCGTTATTAATGTTATTCAACAATCCTACATGTATAGAGCCGCCCGTGTAGTGATTTATTTTTAGACGCTTTTGTTCGAAAAAAACGTGCTACAATATATACATGTAAGGTCAATTTGAATGGTATATGGGTCGCGGGGTTAGTTTACATATTTTACGGACAATATTTTGTTGAAAACACACTAAATTATAAATAAATCAGGTTGAAATGACCAAAATGAACGTTATAACCGTTAAAGTATAAGTGAATCAACTTAAAATCATGATATATCATTGTATCACATGCGTATCAGGAAAACGTCACACAAACGTTATTGTGCATTATTTACTTGTTAGGCATGGTTTTCACTGAAACATCCTAATTTATAGACGTTAATCAATGCTAAACGATGCACGATGTGATTCTGCATATTTCTAATGAATGTGTGCATGTCGCGTGTGGTCTGTATTTTTCGTATATACAAGAATTCAGTGAAAAACAATCGAAATTTAGGAACTGAAGTTGTTCAAGAATAGCATACGTAATGGGGGACATGTGGAATGATTTATTTGTAGACGTTTTTCTTAAAAGGCAGGTACTGCACTATGAATATCAAAGTTCGAATTGAAGCTATACACGAGATGTGTATGTATTTCAGCGATTGTATTTTGTTGAAAACACAATAGATTATCAAGACATCAGATTGAAAGAACTATATACATGTCGCGACTCGTGTGTACTTATTTTGCACACATGATTCATTTTATACAGTTCGAAATGATGAAACTAACATTGTTGACGAATAGGGTATATCGTGGCCACTCTATATGTTCATTTATTTATGATGTTTCGCTTGAATAAAGCTTCAAAATGGTCAAAATCTATGACGACAATCAAGGGTACAAAGGTCGCGGGTTTCATAGACAATACTTCGACTAACTGCCTTAACTAATGAACTTATTTGATGAGACTAACTTGTAGACAAGAAGCGTGCTGTTTGTTTCACATGATTGTGAGACAAACGTCATAATTTATGCACGTTAATCAATGGTAAACAATGCGACATATGATTGTGTATTTTTCAAATGAATCTGCACAAGCCGCGTGTGGCCTGTATTTATCTTATATACAAGAATTCATTGAAAAACAATTGAAATTTCGTTATTAATGTTATTCAACAATCCTACATGTATAGAGCCGCCCGTGTAGTGATTTATTTTTAGACGCTTTTGTTCGAAAAAAACGTGCTACAATATATACATGTAAGGTCAATTTGAATGGTATATGGGTCGCGGGGTTAGTTTACATATTTTACGGACAATATTTTGTTGAAAACACACTAAATTATAAATAAATCAGGTTGAAATGACCAAAATGAACGTTATAACCGTTAAATTATAAGTGAATCAACTTAAAATCATGATATATCATTGTAGCACATGCGTATCAGGAAAACGTCACACAAACGTTATTGTGCATTATTTACTTGTTAGGCATGGTTTTCACTGAAACATGCTAATTTATAGACGTTAATCAATGCTGAACGATGCACGATGTGATTCTGCATATTTCTAATGAATGTGTGCATGTCGCGTGTGGTCTGTATTTTTCTTATATACAAGAATTCAGTGAAAAACAATCGAAATTTAGGAACTGAAGTTGTTCAAGAATAGCATACGTAATGGGGGACATGTGGAATGATTTATTTGTAGACGTTTTTCTTAAAAGGCAGGCACTGTACTATGAATATCAGAGTTCGAATTGAAGCTATACACGAGATGTGTATGTATTTCAGCGATTGTATTTTGTTGAAAACACAATAGATTATCAACACATCAGATTGAAAGAACTATATACATGTCGCGACTCGTGTGTACTTATTTTGCATACATGATTCATTTTATACAGTTCGAAATGATGAAACTAACATTGTTGACGAATAGTGTATATCGTGGCCACTCTATATGTTCATTTATTTATGATGTTTCGCTTGAATAAAGCTTGAAAATGGTCAAAATCTATGACGACAATCAAGGGTACAAAGGTCGCGGGATTCATAGACAATACTTCGACTAACTGCCTTAATTAATGAACTTATTTGATGAGACTAACTTGTAGACAACAAGCGTGCTGTTTGTTTCACATGATTGTGAGACAAACGTCATAATTTATGCACGTTAATCAATGGTAAACAATGCGACATATGATTGTGTATTTTTCAAATGAATCTGTACAAGCCGCGTGTGGCCTGTATTTATCTTATATACAAGAATTCATTGAAAAACAATTGAAATTTCGTTATTAATGTTATTCAACAATCCTACATGTATAGAGCCGCCCGTGTAGTGATTTATTTTTAGACGCTTTTGTTCGAAAAAAAACGTGCTACAACATATACATGTAAGGTCAATTTGAATGGTATATGGGTCGCGGGGTTAGTTTACATATTTTACGGACAATATTTTGTTGAAAACACACTAAATTATAAATAAATCAGGTTGAAATGACCAAAATGAACGTTATAACCGTTAAATCATAAGTGAATCAACTTGAAATGATGATATATCATTGTAGCACATGCGTATCAGGAAAACGTCACACAAACGTTATTGTGCATTATTTACTTGTAAGGCATGGTTTTCACTGAAACATTCTAATTTATAGACGATAATCAATGCTAAACGATGCACAATGTGATTGTGCATATTTCTAATGAATGTGTACATATCGCGTGTGGCCTGTATTTTTCTTATATACAAAAATTCAGTGAAAAGCAATAGACATTTAGGACCTGAAGATGTTCAAGAATTGCACACGTAATGGGCGACATGTGTAATGATTTATTGGTAGACGTTTTTCTTAAAAGGCAGGCTCTGCACTATGGATATCAAAGTTCGAATTGAATGCTATACACGTGATGTGTATGTATTTCAGCGATTATATTTTGTTGAAAACACAATAGATTATCAACACATCAGATTGAAAGAGCTATATACATGTCGCGACTCGTGTGTACTTATTTTGAATACATGATTCATTTTATACAGTTCGAAATGATGAAACTAACATTGTTGACGAATAGTGTATATCGTGGTCACTCTACATAGGCATTTATTTATCATGTTTCGCTTGAATAAAGCCTCAAAATTGTCAAAATCTATGACGACAATCAAAGTACAAAGGTCGCGGGTTTCATAGACAATACGTCGTCGGAATGCCTTAATTAATGAGCTGATTTGATGAGACTAACTTGTAAACAACAAGCGTGCTGTTCGTTTCACATGCTTATCAGACAAACGTCATAATTTATGCAAATTAATCAATGGTAAACAATGCGACATATGACTGTGTATTTTTCAAATGAATCTGCGCAAGTCGCGTGTGGCCTGTATTTATCTCATATACAAGAATTCATTGAATAACAGTCGAAATTTGGGAATTAATGTTCTTCAACAATCCTATATGTATCGGGCCGCCCGTGTAGTTATTTATTTTTAGACGCTTTTTTTCGAAAAAAACGTGCTACAATATATACATGTAAGGTCAATTTGAATGGTATATGGGTCGCGGGGTTAGTTTACATATTTTACGGACAATATTTTGTTGAAAACACACTAAATTATAAATAAATCAGGTTGAAATGACCAAAATGAACGTTATAACCGTTAAATTATAAGTGAATCAACTTGAAATGATGATATATCATTGAAGCACACGCTTATCTCAAAAACGTTATACAAACGTTATCATACATTATTTGTTTGTTAGGCATGGTTTCACTGAAACATCTTAATTTATAGACATTAATCAATGCCAAACGATGCACGATGTGATTATGCATATTTCTAATGTATGTGTACATGCCACGTGTGGCCTGTATTTTTCTTACATACAAGAATTCAGTGATAATCAATCGAAATTTAAGAACTGAAGTTGTTCAAGAATAGCATACGTAATGGGGGACATGTGGAATGATTTATTTGTAGACGTTTTTCTTAAAAGGCAGGCACTGCACTATGAATATCAAAGTTCGAATTGAAGCTATACTCGAGTTGTGTATGTATTTCAGCGATTGTATTTTGTTGAAAACACAATAGATTATCAACACATCAGATTGAAAGAGCTATATACATGTCGCGACTCGTGTGTACTTATTTTGCATACATGATTCATTTTATACAGTTCGAAATGATGAAACTACCATTGTTGACGAAGAGTGTATATCGTGGCCACTCTATATGTTCATTTATTTATGATGTTTCGCTTGAATAAAGCTTCAAAATGGTCAAAATCTATGACGACAATCAAGGGTACAAAGGTCGCGGGATTCATAGACAATACTTCGACAAACTGCATTAACTAATGAACTTATTTGATGAGACTAACTTGTAGACAACAAGCGTGCTGTTTGTTTCACATGATTGTGAGACAAACGTCATAATTTATGCACGTTAATCAATGGTAAACAATGCGACATATGATTGTGTATTTTTCAAATGAATCTGTACAAGCCGCGTGTGGCCTGTATTTATCTTATATACAAGAATTCATTGAAAAACAATTGAAATTTCGTTATTAATGTTATTCAACAATCCTACATGTATAGAGCCGCCCGTGTAGTGATTTATTTTTAGACGTTTTTGTTCGAAAAAAAACGTGCTACAACATATACATGTAAGGTCAATTTGAATGGTATATGGGTCGCGGGGTTAGTTTACATATTTTACGGAAAATATTTTGTTGAAAACACACTAAATTATAAATAAATCAGGTTGAAATGACCAAAATGAACGTTATAACCGTTAAATTATAAGTGAATCAACTTAAAATCATGATATATCATTGTAGCACATGCGTATCAGGAAAACGTCACACAAACGTTATTGTGCATTATTTACTTGTTAGGCATGGTTTTCACTGAATCATCCTAATTTATAGACGTTAATCAATGCTAAACGATGCACGATGTGATTCTGCATATTTCTAATGAATGTGTGCATGTCGCGTGTGGTCTGTATTTTTCTTATATACAAGAATTCAGTGAAAAACAATCGAAATTTAGGAACTGAAGTTGTTCAAGTATAGCATACGTAATGGGGGACATGTGGAATGATTAATTTGTAGACGTTTTTCTTAAAAGGCAGGCACTGCACTATGAATATCAAAGTTCGAATTGAAGCTATACACGAGATGTGTATGTATTTCAGCGATTGTATTTTGTTGAAAACACAATAGATTATCAACACATCAGATTGAAAGAGCTATATACACGTCGCGACTCGTGTGTACTTATTTTGCATACATGATTCATTTTATACAGTTCGAAATGATGAAACTAACATTGTTGACGAATAGTGTATATCGTGGCCACCCTATATGTTCATTTATTTATGATGTTTCGCTTGAATAAAGCTTCAAAATGGTCAAAATCTATGACGACAATCAAGGGTACAAAGGTCGCGGGTTTCATAGACAATACTTCGACTAACTGCCTTAACTAATGAACTTATTTGATGAGACTAACTTGTAGACAACAAGCGTGCTGTTTGTTTCACATGATTATGAGACAAACGTCATAATTTATGCACGTTAATCAATGGTAAACAATGCGACATATGATTGTGTATTTTTCAAATGAATCTGCACAAGCCGCGTGTGGCCTGTATTTATCTTATATACAATAATTCATTGAAAAACAATTGAAATTTCGTTATTAATGTTATTCAACAATCCTACATGTATAGAGCCGCCCGTGTAGTGATTTATTTTTAGACGTTTTTGTTCGAAAAAAAACGTGCTACAACATATACATGTAAGGTCAATTTGAATGGTATATGGGTCGCGGGGTTAGTTTACATATTTTACGGACAATATTTTGTTGAAAACACACTAAATTATAAATAAATCAGGTTGAAATGACCAAAATGAACGTTATAACCGTTAAATTATAAGTGAATCAACTTAAAATCATGATATATCATTGCAGCACATGCGTATCAGGAAAACGTCACACAAACGTTATTGTGCATTATTTACTTGTTAGGCATGGTTTTCACTGAAACATGCTAATTTATAGACGTTAATCAATGCTAAACGATGCACGATGTGATTCTGCATATTTCTAATGAATGTGTGCATGTCGCGTGTGGTCTGTATTTTTCTTATATACAAGAATTCAGTGAAAAACAATCGAAATTTAGGAACTGAAGTTGTTCAAGAATAACATACGTAATGGGGGACATGTGGAATGATTTATTTGTAGACGTTTTTCTTAAAAGGCAGGCACTGCACTATGAATATCAAAGTTCGAATTGAAGCTATACACGAGATGTGTATGTATTTCAGCGATTGTATTTTGTTGAAAACACAATAGATTATCAACACATCAGATTGAAAGAGCTTTATACATGTCGCGACTCGTGTGTACTTATTTTGCATACATGATTCATTTTATACAGTTCGAAATGATGAAACTAACATTGTTGACGAATAGGGTATATCGTGGCCACTCTATATGTTCATTTATTTATGATGTTTTGGTTGAATAAAGCTTCAAAATGGTCAAAATCTATTACGACAACCAAGGCTACAAAGGTCGCGGATTTCATAGACAATAGTTCGACTAAATGCCTTAATTAATGAGTTTATTCGATCAGACTAACTTGTAAACAATACGCGTGCTCTTTGTTTCACATACTTATCACACAAACGTCATAATTTATGCATGTTAGTCAATGGTAAACAATGCGACTTTTGACTGTGCGTTTTTCAAATGAATCTGCACAAGCCGCGTGTGGCCTGTATTTATCTTATATACAAGAATTCATTGAAAAACAATTGAAATTTCGTTATTAATGTTATTCAACAATCCTACTTGTATAGAGCCGCCCGTGTAGTGATTTATTTTTAGACGCTTATGTTCGAAAAAAACGTGCTACAATATATACATGTAAGGTCAATTTGAATGGTATATGGGTCGCGGGGTTAGTTTACATATTTTACGGACAATATTTTGTTGAAAACACACTAAATTATAAATAAATCAGGTTGAAATGACCAAAATGAACGTTATAACCGTTAAATTATAAGTGAATCAACTTAAAATCATGATATATCATTGTAGCACATGCGTATCAGGAAAACGTCACACAAACGTTATTGTGCATTATTTACTTGTTAGGCATGGTTTTCACTGAAACATCCTAATTTATAGACGTAAATCAATGCTAAACGATGCACGATGTGATTCTGCATATTTCTAATGAATGTGTGCATGTCGTGTGTGGTCTGTATTTTTCTTATATACAAGAATTCAGTGAAAAACAATCGAAATTTAGGAGCTGAAGTTGTTCAAGAATAGCATACGTAATGGGGGACATGTGGAATGATTTATTTGTAGACGTTTTTCTTAAAAGGCAGGCACTGCACTATGAATATCAAAGTTCGAATTGAAGCTATACACGAGATGTGTATGTATTTCAGCGATTGTATTTTGTTGAAAACTCAATAGATTATCAAGACATCAGATTGAAAGAGCTATATACATGTCGCGACTCGTGTGTACTTATTTTGAATACATGATTCATTTTATACAGTTCGAAATGATGAAACTAACATTGTTGACGAATAGTGTATATCGTGGCCACTCTATATGTTCATTTATTTATGATGTTTCGCTTGAATAAAGCTTCAAAATGGTCAAAATCTATGACGACAATCAAGGCTACAAAGGTCGCGGGTTTCATAGACAATACTTCGACTAACTGCCTTAATTAATGAACTTATTTGATGAGACTAACTTGTACACAACAAGCGTGCTGTTTGTTTCACATGATTGTGAGACAAACGTCATAATTTATGCACGTTAATCAATGGTAAACAATGCGACATATGATTGTGCATTTTTCAAATGAATCTGCACAAGCCGCGTGTGGCCTGTATTTATCTTATATGAAAGAATTCATTGAAAAACAATTGAAATTTCGTTATTAATGTTATTCAACAATCCTACATGTATAGAGCCGCCCGTGTAGTGATTTATTTTTAGACGCTTTTGTTCGAAAAAAACGTGCTACAATATATACATGTAAGGTCAATTTGAATGGTATATGGGTCGCGGGGATAGTTTACATATTTTACGGACAATATTTTGTTGAAAACACACTAAATTATAAATAAATCAGGTTGAAATGACCAAAATGAACGTTATAACCGTTAAATTATAAGTGAGTCAACTTAAAATCATGATATATCATTGTAGCACATGCGTATCAGGAAAGCATCACACAAACGTTATTGTCATTATTTACTTGTTAGGCATGGTTTCTGAAACATCTAATTTATAGACGTTAATCAATGCTAAACGATGCGATGTGATTCTGCATATTTAATGAATGTGTACGTCATGTCGCGTGTGGTCTGTATTTTCTTATATACAAGGAGTTCAGTGAAAAACAATCGAAATTTAGGAACTGAAGTTGTTCAAGGAATAGCATACGTAATGGGGGGACATGTGGAATGATTTATTTGTAGACGTTTTACTTAAAAGGCAGGCACTGCACTATGAATATCAAAGTTCGAATTGAAGCTCTACACGAGATGTGTATGTATTTCAGCGATTGTATTTTGTTGACAACACAATAGATTATCAACACATCAGATTGAAAGAGCTTTAAACATGTCGCGACTCGTGTGTACTTATTTTGCATCCATGATTCATTTTATACAGTTCGAAATGATGAAACTAACATTGTTGACGAATAGTGTATATCGTGGCCACTCTATATGTTCATTTATTTATGATGTTTCGCTTGAATAAAGCTTCAAAATGGTCAAAATCTATGACGACAATCAAGGGTACAAAGGTCGCAGATTTCATAGACAATAGTTCGACTAAATGCCTTAATTAATGAGTTTATTCGATCAGACTAACTTGTAAACAATACGCGTGCTCTTTGTTTCACATACTTATCACACAAATGTCATAATTTATGCATGTTAGTCAATGGTAAACAATGCGACTTTTGACTGTGCGTTTTTCAAATGAATCTGTACAAGCCGCGTGTGGCCTGTATTTATCTTATATACAAGCATTTAATGAAAAACAATCAAAATTTCGGAATTAATGAGGTTCAACAACCCTATATGTATCGCGCCGCCCGTGTAGTCATTCATTTTTAGACGCTTTTGTTCGAAGAAAACGTGCTACAATATATACATGTAAGGTCAATTTGAATTGTATATGGGTCGTCGGGTTAGTTTACATGTTTTACGGACAATATTTGGTTGAAAACACACTAAATTATTAATAAATCAGGTTGAAAAGACCAAAATGAACGTTATAACCGTTAAATTATAAGTGAATCAACTTGAAATGATGATATATCATTGTAGCACACGCTTATCTCAAAAACGTTATACAAACGTTATCATACATTATTTGTTTGTTAGGCAAGCTTTTCACCGAAACATCCTAATTTATAGACGTTATTCAATGCTAAACGATGCACGATGTGATTTTGCATATTTCTAATGAATGTGTACATGCCGCGTGTGGCCTGTATTTTTCTTATATACAAGAATTCAGTGAAAAACAATGGAAATTCGGAAAATGTAGTGGTTCAAGAATAGCATACGTAATGGGCGACATGTGTAATGATTTATTTGTAGACGTTTTTTCTTAAAAGACAGGCACTGCACTATAAATATCTAAGTTCAAATTGAATGCTATACACGTGATGTGTATGTATTTCAGGGATTTTATTTTGTTGAAAACACAATAGATTATTAACACATCAGGTTGAAAGAGCTATATACATGTCGCGGCTCATGTGTACTTATTTTGCATATAATATTCATTTCATACAGTCCGAAATGATGAAACTAATATTGTTGACGAATAGTGTATATCGTGGCCAATCTATATGTTCGTTTATTTATGATGTTTCGCTTGAATAAAGCTTCAAAATGGTCAAAATCTATGACGACAATCAAGGGTACAAAGGTCGCGGGTTTCATAGACAATACTTCGACTAACTGCTTTAATTAATGAGCTTATTTGATGAGACTAACCTGTAAACAACAAGCGTTCTGTTTGTTTCACATGCTTATCACACAAACGTCATAATTTATGCATGTAAGTCAATGGTAAACGATGCGACTTTTCACTGTGCGTTTTTCAAATGAATCTGTACAAGCCGCGTGTGGCCTGTATTTATCTTATATACAAGCATTTAATGAAAAACAATCAAAATTTCGGAATTAATGAGGTTCAACAATCCTATATGTA
>VIBL01000514.1:0-74468 GCA_008271625.1 Lutraria rhynchaena
GGTGTGTTTCTAACTCTTGTAATTCACTATGAAAGCAGTTCAAATCTGAATGAAAATTAGAATTTGATGTTTGTCCAGTATACCCACCATGAGGCCGGAAAAGAAATATAATGCGGCTGTGTTTGTGTCCAACCAACTTTATTTTTTGCACCAACTAAAAGTTCTAACAGCAAAATCTAAAGTACAAACATATTTGAGGAGAGTTCATATGTCCAAAGTGCAAAAGGTATTTTTACAAAAAAAAGTAGACAAGAAAAGCTTTGTCACTCTTTTACTTTATATTTGGGGGGCTAGTAACCATAAATATGACTATTTTCATCTGACCTAACGTGTTAACTATAATATTCAAATATATATACTGTGCAGCCAGCCAAATGACCTGGTCCCGGGCTCAGCCGGTTTAGAGGGGATGCCAGTTTAAAGGAGATTTTTTAATTATATAGTAATGAAGTCAGGACCAGAACATTTGGCAGATTTGAGGGGAAACCATTTTATAGAGGAACTGGTTTAGAGGGTCTCCACTGTATATTGATTTTAATGAACGTAAATGATTCATTTCATACATATTCTAATGTAATTTTTATTCATGCTGTAATACATACCAAACACTGATTTATAATTTATTCAGTTTCTTTTTGCTGAAAATATGTCTATTAAGGAAATTCTTAACATATAAGCAAATATTTACACATTTAGGGTCTGGCACTAGACTTAGATTTTAACATTAAGTAGTAACATTACTTTAATGCTGAATCCTTCTAAAACAAAATATTACGTCATGTGACCTCAAGTAGCCACATCCTGGGTGCAAAAATAATTCTGTACTTTGTCATAATGTTATAAAAAAATTATTGTCATTATTTTTAAAACACTTTTTGGCATCTACTTCACCCTTAGGTGTGCATTTTGAGCTGTTATAACGATCTCCTAATTTTATTGTGATTTTATGGGAAAATTTTGATTTTAGTGCAAAAATGATGTATCTTTATATACAAATATATGAAAGATACAGTTGTATTGCATCGAACGGAGAATTTGACATGAAAGAAAGAACAGTTTAGCCTGTAACCAACTACACACTAGAAAATGATTACAAGTTATTACATTGGAATGTATGCTGCTGCAAATTCTCATAGTTGCTAAATGTCAGGACAAATTACATACTGAAATATTCTGTGTTAAATACGCTAACTTTCGCTGTGGTTTCCTAAATAAAAGAAATAAGTAGAGGGTTGCAATTATGCAGAATCAATAGACATCAAATTGGAATGCACCAGGCTTATTTTATCTCAGATGCGTGTTATTTGCAGGAATCAATGAAAGTACATGTACATCTTTTCAAACGTCTGAATTCGTCAGGAGATAAATCATGTTGAATGTACAACAGTTATGCAGGTATGTTTTAATGTCGTTTGTATATTTGTATTTTTCCTATCGTGTTGACTCACAAATTTTATCAAATTTGAATTGTGACAAATTTACCATCAGTAAAAATATATTTTTGGGATGTTTTTCAAATTAATTTCTACACAAGTTGAATTACCAGTAATAAACAATTTCTCAAGTCTGGAGAAATTAGTTTTTAGTCTAAAGAAGTAAATTTTAGCTTTTTTTACCAGTTTCAAAAACCTTAGCCTCTGATTGGTCGACTTTTAAAACAATGGGCCAATGACAAGGTCACATTCTTAGATGAGTCTTCTTACTTATGTTTGAAACTTTTTACCATTGTGGTGAGAAATAGCACAAAAATATGTGAAATCAAGATTGATTCAGGTACAATTTTGTGCATATATATATTTATGTGTATTTTTTTTGGTTTCTGGCTCATTACAAATAGGGCAGGTAGGTAGGGAGACATTTTTGGGGGGATATTTTTTTATTAGTCTGGAAAGCTGCTGTTGAGATTATCTTTGTGTGGAAAGGTAAAAAAAGTTAATGTGGTGTTCCTAAATGTGCCTAATAGAAAGTCTAAGGTCATTGGAAAAATTAGGGTAGGTCGAATAACCAGAAACAAACAATTTTTTAGGCCTTAGAAAAGGTATTCATAGAATCTTTACTTTTTGTAGGTTTGTTCATTATGTCAGTGTTATGTATAAAATACCAACTGATAGTGAATGCATTTAAAACATTATAAATCACATAGAATAAAATGGTTTTCAAATTTTGTAATAGGTTGAAATTTGAAATGTGGTGTTCAATATCTTCCAATTGTAACATTACACTACCAAGTTATTATGTGACATAACACTGTAATAAAATGTATTGTAGCACATGAAAATAGAATTTTATCATAAATCAATATCAATTATGTTTGCGAATGCCTGTGTCTATATGACTGACTTGTGAATGAATCTTTATTAATGAATTTGTTTCCTAGAGCAATAAATGTACATCTTTTAATCTCTTTTTATGTTTAAATATCAAAAGACTTGTTTAGGAAGTATCCACTTATTGATAAATGTGTCAAGAAAATGGCCTTTGTTGTGTATATTTGTATACAAAGCTGTTTTTCAAAAACATGAATGGGGACCTTTTTCATGGCTTGATGTACAGTTGAACCTGTGAACAAAGGACATTACAGGGAGAGAAGTGTGTCCTTTATGTTCAGGTGGCTTTTATTCAGAGGTTAATATGACATACTGTATAAATACATGTAGTGTGTACTAATGAGTGTTGTTGTACACTTGATTGACTATTTTCACAAGTGGCCATTAAATCGGGTTTTACTGTATATCTCCCATCACTACTGAAAGTTTGAATCCCATCTGGGACCAGACAAATTTCATGAGTGGGAAAGCTGTCCAGCTAGCTTATGGAAGGTCAGTCGTTCTACTCAGGTGTACATCTTGGGTTTATCTTCCTTGACTGCTAAAGCTAGAAAAGTCGCTAAATAACCCTGACTGTTGGTGTGATGTTAAATGCTTGTCAAAAATTGACTGTATATCAATTGAATGTATTCATGTTATGCAAAAGTTTAATTCATGTTCATTGATAGCTAGGTGTGTACATATGTGAGTAGGTAGGCCGACACTTCATAATTCTTTGAAATGATGAATACATGCTTTTGACGGCTATCAATTTTTGCATAAAGATATACTTTCTATGAAGAAAACTAGTTATAATCAATTAACATTATTAAATAGACATATTATGTATACATTACACGCTGTTAAACATTGCTGTGGTATGTAGAGTATTATTAAGATCAAGATTGATTTACTTTCACATTCACAATAAAACATCAAGGTCACTTATCGATACCCCATCATTGTTAACGACAATTTATTCGACTTACACAAATAATTTGCAATTTCAGTTCCACAATGGATAAACCTACTTGATTTAAAAGTATGAGACGTCTAGTTTTTATATGACTCAGGTAATAAATACAGTTAATAAACCACTATTAGTATCACAATGATCTTGATTATGTTTTATAAACTGCTTCGTTAGCCCTTTTGTTCATACAATTAACTGTGAATGAGTGACTCTCATGTTCAGATTTCAGACTGATCTACAGATAAACTTATTATACATGCATTATGTAAAGAAGGATAAAATTAATTCGGTATATTTTTATTCGATTTACAATATTGCTTAAATTTGAAGAGATTAGTGTATAGATAAAGATCAACATTATTTGATTTCAGATTATCAAGTCGTCTTTACGTCAAAACATTTAAATGATAAAAATAGCACCAATTGACTGTATACAAAAAAGTTGTTGTGTCTATGTTCATATTATCGATGACTATTTCTTATCTTTATTCAGTCATAATGTAGAGACATTTGTCCCGATTTATATTATTTGAGTTTCAATAGCGTCGATCAACGAAAGGACTTAAAACTAAAGGAATTAATTTCTAAGCAGTCATTCATGTGCATATATAAAATTTATGCAAGTTGATAAAGCATTACTTGTATATTGATATACCAGTTGATATTTAAATCTCATTGTGTTCAGTGGAATTAAGACTTAAGAAAGGTAAGAACATAAATGTTTGTTTACAATATTTATTTAAAATGACTTCAAATATTATTTTATATTGAAAAATATTGACACGATATAAAATTCTTGGGTCAACTGAGAAAAATAAGGGCTGCTGGTTGGTGGAAACTAAGAACTTGTCTTTTCTAGGCTTGTACCCGCCTATATGCAAGTACGCAGCTAAGTGCGTATCATTTTTCCAAAAAAAATGTAAAATAAAAAAATGATATTAATATGTGGTATAAATTATGCACAGATGGTAAAATAGCTTTAATAAGAAAATAATCAATGAAATTCTTGTCTGTGATTGGGTTAAACTAGATACTTTCAGAATGTATCATATTCTTGAATCCTTTTCAATTAAGACTGGGGATGCACCTGTTTACCCATAAAGCTAAAATAAAAAGTTCCTGTTTTCCACTAACCTGACAAACCCTATTTTGCTGCTGTTCCTAGACCTCTTCGGTCTCAGTCATTTATTTTCTTGCTGATATTTTCATCTTCATGTGTCTTCTATGTCTCCAAACTTGTGACAAATTTATTAGAAAGGTTTTGATGACCTTCCAACCCTATAATATTTTGCGATGTTAATGGAAACAATGTATTTATTTTTTTGTTCTATATCTTATAACAAAAGAAATATATAAATTGTACTTGTTAGCTGATTAAAATGATGGGTAGGGTGTGAATCGAAATACTTTGTGTCAGAACTAACTGAAGAACTAAGATTGATGAAAGGTTCGGTCAATTTTATAAATTTTAATGACTGTTATGTAAAGCATAGATATAAAAATTTTTTACAAATATCTAACTTATATGATAAGCCGAGTGAATACACTAACTACAAAGGGTTTTGTTTATCTCAACTGTTTGAAGTTGGTGTTTGTATAATTCTGAAAGAAATGAAGACACAGCAGGAACGCTTCATCTATAATAGTTTGTAAAATCTTTTTGCTGTTTATTATGTAACAAATTTAAACATGATCATCTGGTATTTTGATAGATGGAACTTCAGATTGTATACATTAATCAATATTTTTGGTAAAATATATTGTAAGATTTCTAAGTTTAAGAATAAACTCCCCATGTGTAATAGATTTCTTTGCGTTGCACTTTATGACCTTCTGTATGAAAAGATAAATATTTAAGACTTTAATGCTTTAAATCGTCTTATTTTACCAAGTGCAAAAAAATTCTAATATTTAGAAAAAATTACGACAAATTTTATTCCAATTAAGATTTTAGAATCAAGGACATGATTATGCTATTTCTTCCTAAACTTAGATAATAATTATCAACTTAAATGCTCAATTTAACATACCATATGTACGAAGGATTGATTTTCAAAAAATTGATTGAAAATTAATTGGAAATTAATTGGTACTTGTCAAAATTGATTAACTTTAGCACTAATTTATTGCACATAGAAACTTATCCATCCAGTGTAAATTGGATCACATTTAAATCTCTAGAATTGATTTTTTATAGCTTTTTAAAGATCATATAAAGATCAATAAATATAAAGCTACCATTTGATATATTACAGTAACCCGGAGTGAATTTCAAGTGCCTTATTTCATTAAAGGTCATTTGACTGGTCTTGTATAAATTCTATTCTTAATGAAGTAAGCTGTAAGTATGTTGGTAGTCTAACGGATTTAAATTTTAGGTGAATTATAAAACGAATTTCTAGTGTAAATATTTTTTCAAGTTTATTGACATTTGGATTATGATCGAATTTATTGGTTAGTAAAAAACGTGCTTTGTGTATGTGAGAATTATTGTTGTTGATAAAATATTGAATTTATCGATTACTTGAAATCATACACGGATCTAACATATGATTTGTTTTTGGTTTTATTTTGATGTAAGTATTTTAATACAGATATTTTGCTTCATTTCTTTGGCTTTGTGAAATCATGGAGAAAAACTGACTCATAATATTGTAGAATTGTTTTGTTATTGTTGTTTAAATTAAAGATGTAGATTCTTTGTAGCAATCACTCATTACAGGCAATGGCTTCTTTTGCCACAATGTATTCAAAAGTGGTCTGCTTTAGATGTGTGGAAATGCGGTATTATGAGGCGAAGGGTTATCAATTATTTAACAGTTTATTAAACTGAACACACTGCATGTTCATTTTTATTTGGCATTGTAATTTTCAAACCATTAAAATATCTTGTTTGTTAACAATTAAGAGATTTCAGAACATTGTATGAATACCATTCATTTCTTTCAGAAATATTTTCACTTTTAAACTCATAAAAACATAAACATTTTGTATTTACCCTCCTGTTTGTTAATGTTCATTTAATGATAAAATAGTCTCAGATCAGTGAATGTGTTTTGATTACAGGAGGAATTTCCAATTAAGTTTCAAAATTTTTTATCTCAAATTTTCAGCAAAATTAAGTACAATATCTTGTATGTTTAAGATATTTTATCAAATTTATCTGTTAAGTTTTCTTTCATTTGTTCACAGCTGTCTTATACAACACATATAGATAGAGAATTTCCTCAAGCTTGAAAAGAAATCGACAAAAATGTCAAACAATCGATTTATCTAACAGTGCCGGTTATTTTGAATTTTTGAATTCAGACTTGAAATTTTCAATTTATTTCGATTCTTGTCATTACCATTGTCACGGAAACACAAAAAGCAATTTATAATTCAAACAAAAGGCATTTGTTAACTAGGCTAGTGTTGATTTGAGAAACAAAAAACATTGGTAGATAATATTGACAACGATTTTCCTGTCATTAATTTTGTATAATGTGATGATAGCTATCTGAACTAGACAAAGAAGGATCATTCTGATAAGCCGAACATGCACAATAAGATCATGTTTTCATAGTAAAAATGATAATACTGTAATTAATACATCCAAAACAAGTTTGAGTAAGTTTTAACAAAGAACTAACGTGAATAAACATGCAGAGTTACAGCAAGTTTTGAATTGTACTGATGACACACTAAGCAGAGTTCTTAAAATAGTTGTACAGTAAAACCTCAAATAGCGACCACCTCAATATTACGACCACCTCAATATTACGACCACCTCAATATTACGACCACCTCAATATTACAACCACCTTATTATGATGACCACTTATTTTTGGACCAACTTCTAATAACTTCCCTATAATTCAACTTGATTATGAGAACACCTCATTATTACGCCTGATATCTGGGTCTCGAAGGTGGTCTCATTATCAAGGTTTTACTGCTCATATAAATGATGTAATAAATATGTTATAGGCCTGTTTGACCTTTTAAGACCATAGGCACCAAAATACAACACCCCCATACTATACCATTAGACAGTATGACAGAAAGTTTATCCACTATAATTTTGGTTCATTTAAACTATCGTAACTTAACTTCAGTTTCAGAAGCAGTTATTGTAGTTTCTCATGAACCTGCTGATTTTTTTTCAATGGTTTATTTATGTATTTGGCAACTTTCAAGTTTGGTTCAGATTTAGCTGTTTGAAGTTTCTCATCTCTTTAAAAGTGTGACAAAGATCAACAAATATGTTCCAATATATGTGCCCTATCACGCAATGATCACAAGTTTTACAACAGAAAAGTTATAAATTTACACAAACTCAATCTAGGCTGCAAATTTAATGGTAAGTTCTAATATACCGATTATTTCTCAATAATCACCCCAATGTTGGGGTGAATCATTTTTTTCTGATTATTTCAATTTATTGAAACAATTTAATTTTCAATGCATTGGGCCATCCTTATAAAATGTTAGATTTCTGTCCCATTATCCACTCTTGTAATAGTGGGTGGGTAGGTAGGATTTTTTTGTTAACATTATAATTGTACCAAAAACTGAAAGCTGGAATGAAAAATGAAGAAAACATTTTGTCAAAATCACTAATAAAAATTTGGGATCACAGTGTTTTCAAATGAATCAGTCTCATAACTGCAAACCAAAATTTTTCTAAGAATGGCCTCAGGTAAGATTTGAAGAATTATTGAATTGTTTGTGATTTTTTTGTCACGAAAAAATATTGAGGGATGTGTTTATTAGGAAGCATTTGGTACATGTATTTAAGTCTATATGATCAATACTGTATTATTTATCTAGATGTAGGTGTTTCGTCCTCTGTTTAATACTTCTTGTCATTTGTCAGCATTACAAACGATCGAAAATCATTCGCTGATTGAATGCGTAATATTGACTTTTCACAATGTAGCGTTATTCCATTCTATTTACTTACTCACATTTTATTTTAAAATGATTTTTCATAGTGTTTTATGTTATTACAATACATTTATAATGAGCAACAATGGATTTATATATGATACAATATCAACATGTAAGCATGCTATTGTTACAAAGATGGAAATTTGAAGTACTGTGACATATGACTTTGTATCACTAAGTGTTGTATAGATAAATGATTTCACATTGTTGTTGTGTATTGTAGGCAGCCAGTGGTTTGTACTGACGCTGGATTTAGATCTCAGCAAGATTTTATAAGGTAAATTTTTCATTTTGGTTTTAACATTGAATCCTTTATAACACTGAAATGTTGAATACATAAGGCTAGACAAATAAATAGGCAGGTTTAGTGTTACCTGACTAAACAAATAAGGGTAAGAACTGGACAAAAAGCTTTTTCTCTTCCTATCATGAATGTGCTGTTAGCAAGAAATGTGGGGTAAATTCTCCAAATCATGCTGCCAATTTAGGGTCAGTGCAGAAAATTGGGTCAGTTAGGTAACTGTGTTTTTAACATGTTTTTTTCTGGCCTATTCATAACCAAATGTTCAAACATGTAAATTTAATAAAAAACAATTGTGAAAATGTGATAGATTTTGGCCAATTACCAGGTAAATCTTGAGATTAGTCCCTAAATCAAATGGTCAAACCTCATTTTCAAACTCCACATGTTTTAAGTGAATGCTAAATCATGATGACGGTAAATCATGATGATGGTATATCATGATGACGGTAAATCATGATGATGGTAAATCATGATGACGGTAAATCATGATTATGGTAAATCATGATGACGGTATATCATGATGATGGTAAATCATGATGACAGTAAATCATGATGGTGGTATATCATGATGACGGTAAATCATGATGTATTTTTTGTATTGTTATTTAGTTATAACTAAATGATAAAACATTTCATTGTTTATATTCATCATTTATGAATTAGGTGATCAGCTGCTTATTGTCTGACCTCTCATTATAAGTTCTCTGCTTGAAAGCTTATTATAACAATACTAATTAGTAATTAAGACCTAAGTCGTATTATCCCAGACTTTCACAGTAGATACATTACTTATTGAATTTGCCAGATGTACTCCTATAAGAAAAGTTCTGTTTCCAAAAACGACTTATAAAATACCTGGATTCTTGCAGATTCCTGCAAACTCGTTCATTTGGTGTATAGGTAATACAAACTGTTTTATTCTATGACTCATTGTATATATGAAATCTACCCGGAAACAAAGCCGACCTGATGAATTTACATCCAATTGTTAAAAATTCTTACATACAGTGTCACCTGTAAACAGAAGTCATCAAAGAAAGAAAAATGAAGTATGGCCTTAATGCACAATTGGTCTTCTTATGGAGGTGTATTAAGCTGTTATATTGATGAATGCATGCTATAAGAATGGCCGCTGTTAAGAATGGCTGCCTGTAGTCACAGGTGGTCGTTAATTCATGTTTGACTGTAGATTGAACTCATGTATTATATAATGCCTGTCAGTCAGTATATCAGATTTTTTCTATTATCTGGAGGGAGAATTAAACTAACAGCCAAAGTGCTAATAAGCAACTGTTGTTGACTGATGCTTTTGTTCAAAGTTTTTGTGTAAAAGATACTGTTTCTGTTCTTGTAATGGTGAGAAAAAGAGCAATTTGCACAAGTTTGTTTGAATGAACATCTGAATGAGTAAGAGAATGTATAAACTCTCTCAGAGTTTTGCCTTGATGTTTCTGCAGAGAATTTTGTGTTTTTCATATTTAAATTGAAGATTTTTGCTGAGCTGTTTTAACTGTAGTCTGGTAAGTATTTAGTTGCTGGGGTATGTTTGCTGTAAGCTTGGGATGTAAGGTTTCTTCATACCAACAATAAGGCCTCTTTTGATCATAATGTAGCTAGATCAGCATACTTGTTGAATAAAATGCTTAGATCTATTTAATATTGATGGAACAATCTTAATAGATTGCTAGACCTGGTTTATATCCTTTATACCTCTGTTTTTGATTAACATTCTTAGCTAATCTTGAGCTGAACGTCTGTTTTGTCAGATTTCAGCACAGTTTTGCGACCAGCCTCAAAATGATGTCTTGCCATTGGTTAATTTTAGACTGTGGTCAGAATTTACCAATCAGATGTTCTATTTAACAGACTGGTCTCAATATTAAGATTCACACTCGTACTACTTAACATCCATGATTTTGGCTTTAAAGTGTTTTATTAGCACAATAAAAAATGTACAGAAATCTTAATACAGCAAAGCTATAAGTACATCATGATTATTTCAATGCAAAGTCCTGCTATTTAATCCAAGGACACTCGAACAAATTTAATTGGATAGTGTAGATTTTATGTTGTTAAATTTTATTGGGCATTTAATGTAAGTAAAATATAGACTGGTTGCCAGCTGGGATAATAATTAGGTACGTTTAAATGGTGAAGTAAAAACTCTATTTTGGGGGATTTTATGTGAAATTGACACCAACGGATTTTCTATTCCCACCAGCAGTTTAGTTAAGAAATTCAGTTAAGACATAAGATTACATTATAATGGGTACAAAAACACCTTCATTTATCAGTTTATTTCCAAATTATCAATGCTTATCAAACTGCCAGTTTTATGTTATAATATCATTCTTAGAGATGAAAGTTTCATTCTTGTTTTTGAACATTTGGGAAATTTGTGCAACTATTTTCCTTTCACACATAAACTAAAATTTTGAATCTAGAAAAAGGAATATTTATTGTGTCTGTGCATGCTGGAGTGAAAGTTTGTCTTAATATTCATGCTGTCTGTTTTCTGTATCTAAGGAATGCAAAAAAGAACTCATTGTTTGATAAGATAATGACAAAAAGTGCTGTACAATATTTCATTGTAAAGTCGCAAATTTTGCAAGCTCTCCAGGTCCTGGAGGTATAAATCTGTTTATTGCCAAATTGATAGAAATCGGGATTTCTCTAGGCGCAGTATTTATGTTAGTATCAACCTCTTGTTTAACTCATATCTTACCTGCATTTTCTGATGTCGGTTTTTAAGAGCTAAGCTATGAAACAGATGTGTACATTGGAAGTATAAGTGCTTTAACTAATTTACTTGGAAATAATACTACGCCTGTGTACGCCTGTGTACATACCCCGCTTTCTGTCAGTTGTAGTTAACAGTGATTTGCTTCTAAGGAGTAAATAATTAGGAACAAAATATATGAATAGATGAAAAAATTGTAAACATTCTATCTTTGTATCGGACTGCACCGGCTTCAGTGACCTGTCTGTATATTGTACATTTATCCGGAATATCTGGAATTATTTATGTACAATTAGTCATGGGTAAGACGTTTGTTGGGAGTCATAAAAATAGCCAAGATCGACACAGGAGTACTGTGTCTGGTAATTTAAGAGTTAATGAAGGGAGATTAAATGATGGGATACATGAAGAAGTAAGAAATGATAGAACCTCTAGGCGATCTAGTAGATCCCAAAGTACTGAAATTAATGGCAAAATTGAGAAAACATGCAGACAAAGAAATTTTCACATAATTAATGATAATACTTATGAAGTTTGGTGTATTTGTAGACTCGTGAAGCCTTGTAAGAATTGTGGTGGAAAATTAACGCAGGAAAGAGATTCGACACCGACCCCTGAAACAGTTAGAACAGTTACTGATGAATTAGACGAATCAGACGGTTCAGTGACCCCTAAATCTACAGGGGATGAAATTTTAAATGGACGCAGTGATCTTACGAATGGTTTTTGTAACGGCTACGAATTTTCAGGCAGTGTGAATGAGGAACGCAACTGTTCAAATGATGCCAGTAACGAGGATAGTGTAAAAGTTCGGAAAAATAATAAGTGTGCATTCGGAGAACAAGATATCAATGAAATAAATGAAACTACTGGGATAAATCTTCAGGAGCTGTTTTCGAAATTGGATGAATTAAACAGCAAGGAAGAATTCAATGGCTATGAATCACACACTGGATTAAACATAGCAGACACGCCACCAGGATCTCCGACGTCCAGCATGGATTCTGCTTCCATCTGCTCGTTTGACCATTTTGACTTTGACACAAGTTTCTGCTCATTAAAGAGTGCAGGTAAATTATTTATAGCATATTATGTACATCAGCATATCAAGGGTTGTTGTGAAAGATGCTCAGTTGAATTTCTAAACATCCACCTTATAAAAACTTGATTCTTGAAAGAAAACAAATAATTCCCATGTTTTACGATTCTTACAATCACTACCAAGCATTTATAATTATTGTTGGATTGAGTATATTAAAATCTGCCTGATTAATCAACCATTAATTTTATGTGTGTAGAATGATTTTCTTCCAATGATATAAAAAGCAAGATGGATGTTAAGAAATTACACTCATTATTTAAAGGATCATGGGTAATATTCTTTATACTTGAATTTCTGTATTTATCATTGCCTGACAATTTTCACTCCTTTCATATTATTCATTTTGTCTATTTATACTTGTCTTTCTTCATTCCAAGAGAGTAACAAAGCGTTTACCAACAACATAGTATATAATCTGCATTTAATATTTTGCAACCCCAGAAAGACTTGACATTTTCATGCAAATTACTAATTTAGCATTCTGTTATGTTTGCATATTTGATGTTAAATCAAGCAGAAATGTCTGCACAAGAGATTTTATTTATGTGTAAATCATTTTATTAGGATTTTTTTATGATTTTTAATTTGCATTTCTGCCATGTTATGTAAAGTGATCAAGTAGCAGTAGTATTTTTTGTGTTTTACGCAAAAAATTTACATTAAGGCATACTATACAATACAATCCCTCTATTTTCAATCTCAAATCAATTATGAACTAAATGTAACAGAATACTTTTATGAATGGAAACTTATATTAAGAAAACTTATTTGTAATTAGATATGTAACACACAAAAGACGTTGATTGAATTTCATATCTGGAGATCATTCTTCTTTGTCCAAACTTCTGATTCACATAAAATAGTGTTTAAACCATCCTATGTGGGGAGAGAAATTAGTATGATACTGTACAATTTTCAATGTGCTTGTCTTTTGTATAATAGAACAACAATTACTTCTTGTATATGAAAACACTATACAGCCAACCAATCAAAATTGATAAAATATTTGATGAACCAATCAGAAGGAGCCAACACAGTTTGGGAATTTTTGATGAACATTTAATTAGGTTTTACTTTCAGTTTCATTTGTATAATACTCATGTGACTATAAATGTCATATGACTGTATAAGGTCAAAAAAAATCCTGGTTTTGACTGACTGACCCCTTTTTTCACTGTTGATCTTCGACTTCTTTCAGTCCATTTTTTCTTGTTGACATTTTCATTTTCATTCTATATTATTCAACTATAATCTAAACCCAAACAAATTAGTTTGAAAAAAGTTGCCAGTCTACTTACACTACATTTTTGGAGGATGTCAGCAGGAACCAGATATTTATGTTTTTTGGCCTGATGTTAGGGCAACATTAAAAAAAAATAATGAATTGCCTCCCTTGTGTGTGTCTGATATTACATTTATGTCTGAATTCCTGTAATCTGTCAACATGAAATGTTATGATTTTCCAAATCAAGTTTTACATTTTATGAACTTTTGTATAAACATGCTGTTCATCTCATCCTTAACATTCCAGCTTTCATCAAATCACACTCCGTATCTTTTACTTCAACTTTACAGATATTTATCTTCCTCAAGAATACAAATTAAATGAATGAATTTCTATAACTGATGTAAGAGCAGTATTTTTGGTGCAACGTCTTAATTTCATTGACTGCACTTGATTTAATTTATTTTACACTTTTTATCCATGAAAATATGTATTTGTTTTTATGTACAGTCAAACTTTAATTAATGGCCCCTGTGATTAAAGGTCACAGTAAAATATTTAATGATACATTAGTCTATATGAAACTCTTCTTAAGGCCCCCCCCCCCCAAAAAAAAAAAATTGTGAGTTAAGGAGAAATGGACCTTACCTAATGAACCCCGTACCCGAGATTTTTGTAAAATTTACTCAAATTTTTAGTTGTCATTGGTTGATAAATGATTGAAATCAGTAAAACGATTTTACTGAAGAAAACTTGCTGTCTATCCTACCTAGCTATGTTCAAACTATTGCCCTAAGGACACAAAGTGTTAAAAAAAATTTTGGTCTAAAGACTGTGCATAATGGTAGTTCTTTGTCTCCTCCATTATTGGTGGCACTTGTTCATGGGTTTGACTGTATACATATATTTAATGTATTCATAGTTATATATAAGTGTGGGAGATTTAAGCCAGAAAACCTTCCACAACACAACTGAAACATTAAAAATAAATCCAACAGCAAAAAATATGTGATTTACGTTTCACGAAATTTATCACTATAAAACCATATGCTTCCATCATTTTTGATGCTTGAAAAGTTGGACTCTGTTCAATTTTGTTAAGTATTATCTATTGATATATTTAGCTGTAGTTACGTGTGTTCAAAGTGTCTGTATATATCTGTATATATCTTGTCTGAGCCCCATATGTTTATTAGTTTAAGGTGAATACCATTATATGCCATACAAGAGAGCTTTATATTGTTGAAAACATGAATGAACAAAATTCTGATTGATGAATATTTAAATATTTATAATACTTGTATTACAGTAAATCAATATTTAGTCTAATACCTCTTACAAGGAGTTTATACTCTTAACAAGTACAGTTAAAAAATTGGAGTTTAATACTGGCAATCAGCATCAGGCCACTTCTGACATTCCGAAATTCTAATTTATATGAATTACTGGAGCAATGGATTTCATACTGCAGTAAAACCACCTTCAGGACCAAAACAATGTAATAAGATGGTCTCATTATCAAGTTGAATTACTGGGGACTTATTGAAAGCTAGTCAGAAATGAAGAGTTTGTTGTAACAAGATGGTTGTAATATTAATGTGGTTGCTATTTATACATGTACTTTTTTGGCAGTTTTTACAGTTTTTCATACAAAGCGAAAAAATGCCTATTGTTGATATGACATCTGTTTCAATGCCTCAAACCTTTGCCATCAACAATTTTAGTCCGAATTTCCATGCATTTGTTTCAACTATACTAGTATCTGAAACTTAAATACCATCATACAATGCCCCCATCACTTATACCTAAATAGCAGCCTCATCTTCAAGTGCAAAACTTTCTATTCATTTCTGAAACTAGGCATCCAACATAGTATTGTTTCTTGAAGCACTTATGCTGATCTTTTTCCTAAGTGTAAAATTACTAGGGACTGCCCCATTTACTTTTATTGCCTGTGCCTGATAATGGAAGATAAATTATTCTACCATCCTCTGACTTAGAAGAATCTTACCTCTGCCTGGTACCCTGCTGATTCTTACAACAGAACATAAATGTTTCTGAAGAAGGGGTACCAGTTTAATCCAACCATAGCCACATAAATGAGAAAATAAATAGGACAGTAATCATGTTAGACAATAATGTTTATACCAAGTTCTATACTGATTGGTAATTCTACATTACTAGAATAGTCTGTTAAACAAACAATATGCAATAAATTAGTTACTTAGATAGGTTCAGACATTTAGTGTTACCATGATATACTATTATTGAGTTGACTAAGACATAAAAATGGTTTGTTTCTGGTTACCAGACCTATCCTAATTCCCCCCATCCCCCCCCACGACCCTACACTTTTTATTGGACCACAAGAACAGCACATCCACTGCCACACTTTTTTTACCTTTCTGCAGCTTTCAGGAATGATAAAAAAATCACTGCTCTAAAAAATATTTCCTTTCCTATTTTACCCTATTTTAATGAGTTTGTAACCAGAAACAAACAATTTTTTTTATGCCTAATACCCTCATCCTGATTTTATTGTTTTGTTTCACCTTATTGTTAGACTTGACACTAATGATCAATTTCAAGCTCTACATGGTACATAATTCTGGTAATTTTTGGAGAAAATACAAAATTGTTATTGTATAATACAATCATGTTGATCAATGATACTTTGGTATTTTTCTGCATAGCAGTTGTCTAATCCATGCCAGTATCTTGCAAATTAATTTTCCAGTACAAGCCTGTTACCATGTCTGAAATATTCATTAACATCTGCTGTTTACAGAAATTGTTTTCAAATTAGACTATAATATTTAGTGTTGAAGTTCTGCATTGTAATTCTTTCTTGTTATTTCACTCTGTGGACAAATGTCGCACCTACAGCCTCGGATATTTGGTGACTTCCAGCTTTAACAATGTAGGAAGATCCCAGGCATACACCTGAGTAGTTACTATCAACCATCTGTAAGCAAACAGGACAGTTTCCTCACATGTGAAATCTGTTTAGTCCAGGATGGGGTTTTACTCTCAGGGTTAACTGGTTCCTGCTAATTCTTTTTGACAGAGTCTCGTCTTTCTTTAAAAACCATGGAATGCATACCAGTCTATCTTAGAGGGCGTGAATGGCTAAAATCCAACCATCACATTTCCAGGACCAGTCACTGTTATCATATAGTGAATCATTTGTCTATCATGAATCTTTACCACCATAAAGATGAGATTTTGCCCACCCATATCCTAGTAATATATGGAACAAACACATAAACATAAAAATGTATATTTATTCCAGAATTCTTTGTCTAGGTTACTGTATTCTGACTCATTCACTTCATTTAGGTTGCTGGGTTTTGGGGAAGGTAGAATTTCTGGGAAGGTAGTATTTTGGGGAAGGTGGTATTTTGGGGAAGGTAGTATATTGGTGAAGGTAGTATTTTTGGGAAGGTGGTATTTTTGGGAAGGTAGTATTTTGGGGAAGATGGTATTTTTGGGAAGGTAGTATTTTGGGAAGGTGGTATTTTGGGGAAGGTAGTATTTTGGGGAAGGTGGTATTTTGGGGAAGGTGGTATTTTGGGGAAGGTAGTATTTTTGGGGAGGTTGTATTTTGGGGAAGGTGGTATTTTGGGGAAGATAGTATTTTTGGGGAGGTTGTATTTTGGGGAAGGTGGTATTTTGGGGAAGGTAGTATTTTGGGGAAGATAGTATTTTTGGGGAGGTTGTATTTTGGGGAAGGTGGTATTTTGGGGAAGGTGGTATTTTTGGGAAGGTAGTATTTTGGGGAAGGTGGTATTTTGGGGAAGGTGGTATTTTGGGGAAGATAGTATTTTGGGGAAGGTAGTATTTTGGGGAAGGTGGTATTTTGGGGAAGGTAGTATTTTGGGAAGGTGGTATTTTGGGGAAGGTGGTATTTTGGGGAAGTTAGTTTTTTGGGGAAGGTGGTATTTTTGGGGAAGGTGGTATTTTGGGGAAGGTAGTTTTTGGGGAATGTGGTATTTTGGGGAAGGTGGTATTTTGGGGAAGGTGGTATTTGGGGTTGATGGAACTTTTTGTTTTTTGTTTAGGAATCCTTTTATAATCTTTCGTCAAATATGACACTGTTCTCACTAGATGCTTGGCCAACCTGTTTTGACATTTTCATATTTCTTTGATTATACCTGCTGGTGTCTTATTTTACAGTATTTATGATCAATTCACTTGTTTCTTTGATGTTTGATACTAAATCCAAGCTTATTAAATAGTCCAAGCTGATTAGTAGACACTTCAGATTCAAGGTGACAAGTTTAAGCCTACCATCAATATTGCCGTTCTCTTGTATTGGAGGTCTGACATGAGGTCACTTGGTGCAACCAACACCGACCAACCGAGTATTCTTGCTGTGCAATAAATCTGGTAATGTTTGACTTGTTACAACATGTTGTTGTTGTTGTTGTTGTTGTTGATGTTGTTTTTCTGGTTCATTTATGATTGATACTGACATGGTTTTCAAGGTTTTTTGTACATAGTAATAAAGTTTATTTGCTGTACAGTAAAACCTGCAACAAAAGATCATCTAAGGAAGAGAAAAATACATGGCATTAATGGATGATTTAGCTTTAATTTTGAATTATATTATTGTCAACTGGATCATTAAGTGTCTTTAATAGTGACTTTTGCAGTCATGATGGTCTGCATTCAGAGGTGACTTTTAACTTTGGTTTGGCTGTACAACAGTTTTACTATAAAGAACACTGACATGTTGTATGACTTGTTTTAGTGATGTTGGTTTGTTTTGTGGGTGGTATATTTTATGGTCATCCATTGTTACTGATACAGACTAGTTGTCAACTGCTCAGTAATTCCTAATTAATTACTAATTAATCATGATTGATGAGAGTTTAGTTGTATTTGATGGGGCTTGTTTGATGGGATATTGCTCTATGTTAGTGACTGTTATTGGAATAATTAATACCATATTTGTTCCATTAAATGGCCAAAACTTATGTATAAAGATAAAAAATAATTTTTATAAGATAATTTTACTGGTTTAGCTCACATTGAATAGACTTTTTACAGCATCACCTTGAAATATTGACTGGTAGAAATTTTGTGGGATTTATTTCTATTATGAACCATTATGAACCATTATGAACATTTATGAACATTTAAAATATGTTTAAATAAATGATGAAAAGCTTAAATTTTCCTTTCTGTTAGTTATTATTGCATTTTATGTGATTCTGTCTTAATAATGGCGACAGAAACTCTGTTTTATGAAAATGTTGTCTTCTTCCATACCCGTTACCATGCATTCTGCCTTCCTTAGAAGAAACCCATGTTATTAATTATAAGTGCATTTATTAGAGTTTTTACAGAATGTGAAGATTTAGTGTCATATGAAATACATAGTTACGTTTATCATGATATGATATTTTATGATATGGATTTTATTTGCTTGTGGCTTATAAAACAGGTACTGTGGTGAGTTTTAATCAGCCAACCCCTGGAGTTCCAAGTGATACCTATATTTCAATTACTGGGCCATGATAAAATACCAAAGATATTTCGGTAACTCTCTGAGCCAGTTTTGAGTGTGAAAATCCTGTTCATTTTTATGTTGTTTTTTTCGCTTATAAAATAGAAAGCATAGAATGACATGGATATTTCATTCGGTGTTTTTTCGGTGTTTTTCGGATTTGTTACTCTTGATATCAGTCTACCATGTGTCAGAAAATCATTGAGTTTGAAATAAATGTTTTGTGTGGATGGATTTTAGGTTAGCCTCTAGTATACAGCATTCTGGGAAGGTAGGGTTGTTCTCAGATGAATAAATCAGTGTCTTTAAGACTTGTTTCTTTTTGATCCTATCATCAGATCAGTTTTCTGATGAATACTTTGATTATATATTCACATGCTCAAAAACTTTCCATATTGATTAATTGGTGAAAATTCAATATATGCTTTCAGCCTCTGTATCTGTAACCACCATTGCTGTAGTGTTGTGTGGTTGCTTTCCTGTTAATATTCATGATGTTCCAAAATATAACGCGATATCATCTTGGTACATCAAGCATTTCTCATTTCTATGTATACACACAGTGCATGCTTGTTGAATATTTATATGTATAGAAATGTAACAAAGTTTAACACCACATGGCATGAAGTTAATTTTTTTCACCAACAATTCTGCTTTTTACTGACCTTCAATTTAGCCTTTTCACATTGGTGAAAAATTTTATGCTGGAAGAAGATATGTTTAAGTGGCACATAGTTTGTAGTTTACATTACTCACAGTAAACAATTTTATGTAGTAAATTAGTCCAGTTTTGAAATGTTATTTCAATCTTTTTGACTTCTGTTTGGATTTGAACTTGTTTTATTCTGGACAGGATATGAAAATTTAGACAGTTTTGCTGAATTGATAGCTTCTTTATTTGATTATCATCTGTATATATACTTACCATAAAGTCAATGCCTCTTTTTGGCATATCTTGGGTATTTGTTTGTATAATCATATCTTACTAGTCAACAAAACAGTTCTTATCAAAGTTACAATACAATGTTTGAAGAGGGCTATGACTAAATTATTTACCAATCTAGCCACATAAGCACCATAAGCGGCTGTACAATACTATGTTTGAAGAGGGTCATGACTAAAATATTTACCAATCTGGTCACATAAGCAGCTATTCACTTACCTCCAAGGCGGGAGATTTTTGTCATTGTTTGTTATGATTATTCATACACTGACCAAGGTGGTAAGGTATTTAATATCTATTATTTGTTCAACTTGACATTGAACTGTTGAACAGTAGAAATCAATCAAATAGTACTTATCTAAGTATGTTCACCATTATAAACCATCCCTACAATGTACTGATCCCTGTGAGTATGTTAGATATGAGTGTTAGTGTGGTTTGATTGTCTTACCATTTTTAAAGGAATGGATTGATCTTGTCAATAAGATCTGAAAAATCTGCACAAATGCTTTCATATTGACATAGAAATTGTCAATTCATTTGTAAATCAAAGTGCTTGAATTACTTTATTTTTTAGAACTAAAATAAAACACCATATTATAGGAAATGCAGTGATAACGACATCTTTTTGAAAATGTACCGTGAATTTCACTGTGATAAAAAAGTCAATGTATTTTAATTGTTAATTTTTAAATCTTTTTCTGATCATGCCATACTTATTTAATGGTAATGTTTTATTACTAATGGACTTTTGAAAAACATTGATTTTATCAATAAGTGCTTAGAGTGTGAATGATATTTCTAATCAATGTCAGCTCTCCATCATATTATATGATTTATGCTCTTTATTGGTGTCAAATGTGTAGATTATAATCAAATAACTAAAGGTTAAATTCACAAAACAAAGACTATGGATTAAAAAGTCCTGACATTAATTCGTTAGTTACAGCATGTGTCTCAGTTTTTGTTCTAATCACTAAATATTTGATATAAAATATGTTATCTTGTTGGGGCTCTGTGGTGGAGTGGTAATGGTCTCTGATTGGGAATCACTAGCCTCTCACTGCTGGGAGTTCAAATTCTACCTAGGACCAAACAAATATCACGTGTGAGGAGGCTGTTTAGCTAGGTTGCTGAAGGTCAGAGGTTCTACTACGATTTATGTCTGGGGTCTTCCTCTGTCATTAAAGCTGGAAGTCACCAAAGGACTCTGTTTATGGCTGTTTATGTGACATTAAGCCCCAGTACAAAAAACTATCTTGCTCAATATTGCATGTTATTTATGAAAATATGTAGTGTAATGTCACAAAAATACAAAATTGTGTTGTTCCTTGTCATATGATGTCCTTTAAGATTATGTGGTACTTATATTTTGATACAAGACAGGTTTTGATCAACTAATGTCAATAGTTTATCAAATATCACCTTGATAATTCAACATTTTTCGCAAATGATGGTAGAAATTTTTGATACCGTGATTACATTGTTACATCCTTATCTCAGATTTAATGCATACATTTCTTTTTAAAGAATTAAATTTGAAAAGCTGTAATTATGCAGTTAATGGATTTTAGATGATTGCGATAATTATGGTACATTAGTATGTCATTTGAGGAATAATTCTTAGTGTGTTGAAATTCCATATCCGTGCATTAATGTTTTATTATAATGAATAAAGAGAATGTAAAGTGGGTGTTAACAGACTGGTTCCACAGGGATTTATTTCCGTCATATTGGTACATTACACATTTATTATGTTCTGGAATTCATTTTGTTGAATTGTGAGTTTTGGGAAAGCAATTAAGAGAGAGGAGTCTTTGACTTTTTGTATGTGAAAAGTGTACATTGTGTTGTATTCAATTTTGACAAAAATTCTGCAGGATGGAAACTACACAAGGTATTTCTTCTGGTTACTATTATGTACTGTTTAAATTTGACTAAGATGTTCACAAAGCTTCATTAAATAAGATTTTGAGTTTATGACCTTGGAAGAGTTCAACTTTAAATCTGTGTTATGAGACTCAATTATCAACTTTTGAGCATCAGTAATGAGTCATTGTGGTAAAGTTGAGAGAGCTAGTAAATTAGATGTCTCTGCAGTTGATGCTGATTATGATGTTGCTTATGACAATCAAGATTATGACAAATATGATCATAGTAGTTATGTTGCTGATGATCATAGTTGATGTATATGTAGTTGTCTAGCTACAGCCTGACAATCAACAGTTCATGTGACTCTTCCGATACCGTGACCATGGTCTAGTGGTTAATGTGCTGGACTTGTAACCCAACAATCCAGCTTCAAATCCCGGTTGCGGTACAAAAATGTCAATTTTCCTCTATATATGAATAAGTTGCTGGTTCCTTGTGGAAGGGTAACTTAGTACTTGTAGGTATACAGTCCAGGAAATCTGGTTAGGTGAATTGACTGCCATTTATAACTAAAAAATTGTTGAAAACAGTGTTAAAACCCAGTGAAAATAACTCTTCTGATAGAAATACAAAAATTGGATAGACTTATGGAGAATGTTAGTTTTCAGTCCTTGCTCTGATGACATGGCTTGTGTTGTAATAGCTGGAATGTAATGGACTCTGTTGAAAAGTCGATGTGTTCAATTCCATTGTTCCAAATTGCAAAGACTGTATCTGAAGCCTAAGTTCTTGTAGCTCAGGGTTTGTTTAAATTTATTAATTTACTTTTAAAACTTCAAATCTCTGAACATGAATCATTGACTTGTTGAAGTGATTTAGTTGCTTATGAACCCATAAAATATGTATGTTTAAATCCAGTCAAATATTGCTAATGCACTGCGAGATTTACTAATAAGAAGCAAGGTTTGTGATTCTGCTTTTGAAAGCAAGAACATTGTTTATTTCTGAAATGCTAAATCTGTTGTTTGAAGGATCTGCTTCTAAGATTTTATGTTTTTAATGAAAGGAAAACATGAAACAATTTGGCATGTGTAAGCAATTTCCTGGTACATTTAATCTTACAACCATCTGTCTGTTTATATTAGCTTGAGCATGTTTTTCTTTCTATTTCCTGGCAATTCATTCATGACAATGCATGTTGTGTCATACTACATATGTATATAATTGATCTAAGGTGTAAAAAATTGTTTGTTTCTGGTACATGCTCATTAAAGAATCATTAAAAAAGGTAGGTAAGGAATATTTTTATTATTTTTTAAGACTGTTATTTTTGTGCCAAAGGTTAAAAAAGTTGATTCCTTGGGCCTAATAAAAAATCTACAGTCACTAGGAAAAATTAATGTAGGTTGGGTAATTAGAAACAAACATTTTTTTATACCTAAGTGATATTTCCTGCATGCATAAGTGTTATAATTTTTTTACATAACACAATTTTTTGCATTTGGACCTTTGATACAAAATGTACAAATAGTATCATATACTGATGGCACAGGGAGTGGTATCATTTCTTTATTTACAATGCATTATGCTTTAGTGGATTCAGCAAATATGAATCAAGCAGAAATTATTTGTTATTATTTTATATTGAAAGCTGAAAGTTATTTATTTATTATGTTTACTACTTTATTGTGTAAACTTCTAATGATGTAATTGCATGATATTGTTACTTGTATATAAATGATAAATTATACAGGGGGAAATAAACTTATTGCATGGCTCCAGTTGTCAAACTTAGTATGTGACAATAAGGTTTTGTGTGATCCATCTCCCACCATTATCCATGATCCACTTCCATTTCTAGGAAATTCTTAAACAAATTTAGTTTTGTGATAAGTGGTGCTCTTTACATTTCAGCTTCTTCATCATTTATTGATACATGATATATTTAAATATCTAATACATTAAAGCTCTTACTTATGAGAAGGCAAGTATGTAAACCCTTATAAAGAAAGAATCAAAATCATTTTAATGCTTTTGGTTTATTCTTTAATCTTTTAGCCCCAGGGAAGATTGCTCAGGTCGATTGTTTTAACTATGAATTTATAGTTTAATGCTTTGGGTTGATTGTTTTAACTTTGGGTTTATTATTTAAATTTTAGGCTCCAGGTATGATTTCTTGTTAATAATATAAATTATCAACTTCCATTTGCTTGATGATTTTCTTATTATATTTTTAGACACCATGGAACCAAGTGATCTTGCTGATCAACTCTCACTGGTAAGTACAATATTAACTCATATAGTTTCACATACATCATGTATCACAGGTAAGTACAATATTAACTCCAATAGTTCACATACATCATGTATCACAGGTAAGTACAATATTAACTCATATAGTTTCACATACATCATGTATCACAGGTAAGTACAATATTAACTCATATAGTTTCAGATACATCATGTATCACTGGTAAGTACAATATTAACGCATATAGTTTCAGATACATCATGTATCACTGGTAAGTACAATATTAACGCATATAGTTTCAGATACATCATGTATCACTGGTAAGTACAATATTAACGCATATAGTTTCAGATACATCATGTATCACTGGTAAGTACAATATCAACGCATATAGTTTCACATACATCATGTATTACTGGTAAGTACAATATTAACTCATATAGTTTCACATACATCATGTATCACAAAATAAGCCATATGGAAGAGTTTCAAGAAATGTTGTATTTGGAGTAAAGATGTTTCCAAGATGCAGGAACAAAAAAAAACATAAACAGCAAACTTCTTTACCATGTATTCACTTCTGTGTTCAGTCCAATGCCTCTGTTCAAATATTTCTTTGTTGGAAATATGTTAACCATGTATTCACTTCTGTGTTCAGTCCTGTGCCTCTGTTCAAATATTTCTTTGTTGGAAATATGTTAACCGTGTGAAGTATTTACTATTTTCATTACATGACTCTTTGTTGCATTTCTGAAACCTTTGAATCCATTTTGCAGAATTAAGATCAGCAATTTTAAACAAATGTCTGTTCCACAATAGGTACCATAAATTTGTGCATAAATCAATGGCTCCTTCAAAAGTTATGACCCTAGGTTTGAGAAACCATTATCAAAATTCAACTTTTTGATTGGAGCACTGACTTCATTTGACCTATGAAATTATTGCATTCTGAGGCTGATCTCTAAACTCAGTGTATATCTTAACCCAATCTCTTCTTCTGTCCACAAAAATATTGCAACATACAAATTACAATAAAAAGCGAATATAAGGCTGAAATTTTCTCAGTCTACTCAACACAAACATTAGCATATGCATGTAGTAATTGATACTAGTAAACCCTCAATATTTAGTCTGCCTTGAAGACAAACAGCCTGAATGATCATGTGATCTCACTTCCTTAGATCAAGAATTTCTTTTATTAACAACATACATGGGTAGGTAGTAGATCAGAAGGTCTCTATATCATGTTGAAATATCAAACACAAAAAAATATTGAAAAAAAAGCATCTCTGAGAATAAGTGGTCTTTATAATAATGCGATGATCTTAAATTGATCTGATATCATAAGTGATGGTGGTTAACCTATTTTATTTCAAACATCTTATTGTTCGATATTATTCTGCTAAAATATATTTATCTCAACTCTTATTTTAGAGTTTACACTGTCTGATCTGTGTGTTAACTTTAAGTGATGGAAAGTGTAAAATCACCTCATTGAATCCAATTCAACTATCGCTCAGTTAAATGTTTCATTTATAAATTAATCTGGTTGGATTAGTTTTTTGATCTTTTTTGTCATAATTCCAATAATCCGGATATACATATTAATCAAAATAAACTTTCATTGTAAAAAATCAATGGTGTGAATAAATTATTTGTATGATTAATATTTGAAACCTACCGGCGTTTCATGGCATATGAATATATACATTGAAATTTATGTCATAAAGAGATAAGCTATTTCTTTTTTTTAATAACAGGCGTGTGGCCACTAAATGTTGATCAGTATATAATAATATGTTATGAATTAGAAATCAAATTTGATACGGTTTTCTTTGTTCATTAGTCACATGTCACAGAGTGACCTTTTTTGGACATAGGGGTCAAATTTCGTACTTAAATGCTCTTGTTGGTTCTATTGTTCTAATTTACTTTCAAAATATTATTGTAGGTTTGAATTTAATAGCCATGTATGTCCCCATTGTTTGTATTAATGTTACAAGATTTTTGCTCACAGCTTTGTATTGTTCATTAATCAATAAGTCAATATCCTTTGTTTTCAATAATTTGTTTATATTCTTAAAATACTTTTTGGGTAGGTATATTTGTAAATGAGGCAGGTCAAATAGTAAGAATTTCTTGTGGTTAATTTACGTGATTATGCTTGTCTTTTAATTGTCTTTATAACAGTGTAATTTAACTTACTATTATATTTATAGACTTTTCAAAAACTTTATATTAGTTGATTCAATAGTGGGAATATGTCGGAAAAATTGGATCTGTGATTAAAAGTTTTTTATTTGAATATTAGAAAAACATGGACTTTAATTCAAATGAAATCTTTATTCTCTCCGAATCAAATTTTAATAAGAACAGCAAACAGTTTGTTTGTTTAATGTAATGTATCGTTTCTTAAGAAATTTTAACATTTTATCATATAATAATATTGGTACAAATCAATTCTGCAAACAAAGCTTCGGTTGTTTAACTCAAAACTGTTGTAACTATTTCTTTGCATAATCTGAGTTATAATATTTTTGTTCTTAATACTTGATAGATGTTCATTACATCAAAAATGTTATCAGTGCCAAGTTGTTCCGAACTTTGACAAATTTTCAATGTCAACAAGTCAAGAATTTGAATTAGCTAAGTCATTGGGATGCTTGACAATGGACTTAAAAGTTATATGTGAAATTTTGACAGTCATAAGATTATAAGACTGTTGTTATATTATCTTGAAGAAGATCTAATGGTGCCTATTAGGGCTTGGGAATTATTTTAAGTGAAAATTGTCTTTTTTGTGGAATTTTGAAAAGATGTCTGGGGATAATTCTTCTCATGAGAAGGTTTGTATCCACTTAATGCCTCCAGTGTGTTTTTAAATGAGTTATAAAAAATGTTGAACTTTTATATTTGCTACTATCAACTTTCAGTCTTCATGATTTGGGTTTGGAATCAATTCATTAATCTGGATTAAGTAGTCTTTAGTTCTGACTTCAACAGCATAACTGAAATCTATTATTTTGTATAAAATCAGCACACTTTTTCATGATGTGTATTTTTGATGGTATGATGATATTTTTCTGTTAAGTACTTCATCTTTTATGTAATAGTATATTGGTATTATCATCATTATAAGTTACCTATTTTACAGGGTTTCAGACAGTGAAACACTTTTATGTCTGCACCATTTTACTCAAAATAATATTTTTTTCAATAATCTTTAACTCTTGCCTCATATATTACTGCATTTCCACCCCCCCCCCTCTGAAGCAGACAACTTTTGAAAACATTGTGGCAAGAGAAGCCATTGCTCTGTCAGAAAGAAATGACCCAATTTTCTTAAATAAATTGATGTTTTGTTTATTTGCTTTGAATTTGGAAGTTACCAACACACATACACATATAGGGTGATGGGTTAAAAAATATCTTTGCTAGTCTTGTTTTATAATCTTCAAGAGCTGCTGTTTGTGACCCCTGGCTTGTGAATATGTTTAAATACCAGATCAATCAAAATTACTTTTGTGTTTGGATTCTGTTACATAGTTGTCTCTAAATTTTATTTTAATTCATTCATGTTATGATTAATTTGATTGAGAAGTCTGCAGTAATCATCAATCTGTTTTAAGATAGTGTTGAAATATCTGCATTCAGTCAACATTGATAATTTGTTTGCATATTTCAGCTCATTAGATCTGATCATAAAAGTATGGCATATTTTGACATTTAATCTTTTTGCAATACAACTTATAGACAATGGAATGTCATTATTTCTATATATCAGTCACTAGATTATCATATAAGTCATAAACTATTGGATATCACACACAAATTGAGGTATTTAGTAAAAGATAAGTTACACAGTTATTTGGCATGTTATCATGACATGTGCCAAATATTTACTGAAGCAATGTCTAACTGGGATATAATTCAAAATATGACCTTCTTAACATTGGTTTAAGAGGCCGTGTCAACATATAGAAATTAATGCACTGAATGATTGAATTTTATTCATCACTTTATATCACAGCCAAATATTGTTGAAGCGAATGTGAAAAAGAAATTGGACACCATATTACACACATGGAAAAATCATTTACAATACTAAACAGTTAATATTATGTATGAAATGACTAAACAACAAGCTTAGTATTTTAATACATGTGCCCTTAGCCTAACTCTATATCCAGACACGGCATCTCACATCTGTAGCTGGTATACTTGTCTTACATCTGTAGCTGGTATACTTGTCTTACATCTGTAGCTGGTATACTTGTCTTACATCTGTAGCTGGTATACTTGTCTTACATCTGTAGCTGGTATACTTGTCTTACATCTGTAACTGGTATACTTGTCTTACATCTGTAACTGGTATACTTGTCTTACATCTGTAGCTGGTATACTTGTCTTACATCTGTAGCTGGTATACTTGTCTTACATCTGCAGCTGGTATACTTGTCTCACATCTGTAGCTTGTATACTTGTCTCACATCTGAGAAGTCATTACTCTTTCTTATATTTTGTTAACAGTTTGCTAAAAAAATTAGTTACATTCCAATGTTTGATTTCCTCTTAGGAGAACATTTATTCATTACCAGAACAGAGGACCTCACATACTGAAATATCTAATGGTGTGTCTGAAGACAGAAAATGCACCAATCTATTAAATGTCATTCACCCTCTGATACATGTTGAAAAATTGTTGTCAGCTGGGTGTCATAAAACAAAATAATGGTTGTTGTCTTTGGTGCATTAGCTCAGGTTTACTGACAGTTTTGTGCTGAAATATGGTTGAAAAAAAGGCAAAGAACAATTCTGAGGCAAAATGGGGCTTGCCTCCATCAAGTTGGTCTTTTGAATCACAGAACTATTCTATTTTCTGTGATAAAGGTGCTGACACCTCTCTTGACCATTTTAGAATCATTGATTAATGTATGGGTTAGTGAATTAAACAAGGTATCAAATAACATCTTGTTTGTCACAGCCACTCTTGGGAAGGACAAAATGTGGTCTTTATTGACAGGTGGCCTTTATTCAGAGGTCAGTTTGTTCTAAATAATCAATGATGGTTTTCAAAGAATGGCCTATATTCACAGGGTGGCCTTTATTCAGAGGTGGCCTCAAACACAGGTTAGACTGTATTGAAATTTTGGACCTCATAGAGGAATAATAATTACTTCACTTTATCAGTTTTTTCACTATATCCTACTACGCTACAACTCTACAAATATATTACTTTGTACAACACACAATTCATTCTATGATTTCAGGTGCAACAAATGGTGGTGGAGATGAAGACTGGGTTTTCTCGTGCAATGGAAGAATTATCTAAAATACAATATGGTGACCAAACATTACAACAACAACTAGCAGACAGTAAACAACAGTGTAATGAAGAAATAGTGTCTATCAAAACTATTGTTGATGAACTCAAGGTAATTTAAGTTCAACATAGTGATCAGGTGTTCTCAACATTTGAAATTTATTTTAGTTATTTTCTGTAGAACATAGAAAGTTATCAATAATTACTGTTGGCCTAATGCACTCAAATGCAGCTGTGTACGTTTTTTGGAGAATGCACTTGTGAAAAATTAAATTGATGGAATCTGAAGATGCATGCCTCTGGTGATTTTTGTTTTCTAAAACTCACTCCTTGAACTGGCAGTCTTGCCAAATCAGCTAGCTTAGATGTGCTCTCGGATATTTTTAAAAACAACTGGATGTACGATGTCCATATGATTTTACTATTTGAAGCCAATTCAGGAAAGGCTTTATTTAAGTTCACACTGACAACCACTACCATCTATATTCTTTTTGTTTTACAGATATTCAGTTGGTTTTAATCATTTAAGATAATAAGCAGGATTTAAGTCTTAAATGCTTTCAAACACTGTATTCAATTATTATGGGACTGTTATACAGTGTTTGTTCCAAAGAATCTTTAATAATGCCATGAAAATATTCTTCTTTACTATGAAACTAGACATCTAGAAAAATATGTGTAGGAAGGTCATTGTACCATAGAATGGAAGCTGTAAACAAAATGGTAGGATAAAACAGACATGAACATAATTATCTTGTCTTCTTACCAATAATATAAGTAACCAGAAGTATGTGCTTGTTTATGTTACAACAGAATTAATGAGTCTACAAGAGCATCTTAAGACATTTGTTCATTGACATACTTGTGCGGTCAAGTTATACACCCTGGTATATAAAGAAATTATACTTGGCAATCAAGTCTGTAGATGGCAAGTGTTAATGTCTTCCACACGTTTGCACCTTTCTAGTGCACCATGTTCAGAACCAGAAATGCCCTTGGCAATAATTTAGAATTGACTGCTGTTTCAAAATCAGTAAAATGTTTCTTTGTATGATGAATATTAGCTTATTTCCAAATAATGGCACTAAGTGCCAATTATACAAGAATTCTGTGCGTGAAATTGTTGGCAGACGACATGTTGCAAGTGTATGTATGGATGATATACTATGAGATATTTAGTTCTTCTTGTAATATTGTACCATGGTGTAGACCTGGTGCCAACATTGTCTGGTGTGTTTACAACAATCATTCTGGATTATTCATCAAGTGTTATCACTCAGGTAGTTTGGCTACAATATGTTTGATAGATTTGTTGACAGCCTTACATATTAGAGTTCCTGTTGAGGGAGTCAATCCAGGAAAATGTCTGGCTAATTCATAACTATCCTCTGCCTGAAAGATCATAAAATATGTTTATCTTTAATGACTTTCAATTAACTTTCTTGCATAAACTCTTAGGCAGATTTGATCTATAGGATATTCATAATGCTCACATCAGTCACACATGGTAATACATCCATCTATAGTTGTTTAGTTGTTCCATCCCACCATGCACTGCTGGATAACCAGTGACTCTCAAATTTTGAAGAAATTGTTCTCACCAACTTTCTGGTATGGTGAACTTTGGCTTGCAACCATAGTTATGCTGAGATTTTTACTGTTCTTAAAAAAGGGAAAAAAGAGACTTACACTGTACTCGAGTGAACTTCTTTGCCTTTTGTTCTGGTACCTTCTGTTGTTTACAGTATTTGTATGCTTAAAATCATAATTAATATTGTATTGTATATCGTATACTACTGTTTTATAGATTGAAGTACAGAAAATAGGTAGTCATCTGCAGGAAGTGTCTGACACACAGAGAAGCTTGCAGGAGAAATTAGACACATACCAAACAGATAAAAACATGCTTCTAGATGAACTAGAGCAATCAGGAGTTATAAATGAACAAATAAGGTGAGTAACTAGATGCCAAATTTTCAAGGAATTGCCTTCATCAACATCTTTGCTATTCCAAGATGTTTTATTCTGTTTGTATAAAATGTTGATCCACATGCACCAAAATGAAGGATTTAGAAGAAGGAACACAAAATTGATGGTTTAAATCCAAGTCCTGTATCCAATTTGTTATCATTAAATTGGTTCTTTCAGTGCATTTTAGGATTATATTAGAAATCAGACAATTTATTGTATTCATAAAAAAGGTTGTTATTGTAATCTGTTATATTATAGGATGAGACTGACTGGAGGCTCAATAAGGGATAATAACAATGTAATTCCACCAGATGTCGCCCCTATGGTGCACCCCTACCTGAACAGCTTACAAAATCATCACAGAGGTAAAATAAGTCCCTATCTTGTTTTAAGTATTTGCTTCCAATTCATCATAATGTGTTTATATCATATATTGTTTTTTGTCTGCATACACTATTATCACTCGTATTTATCTCTCATATAACCCATGGGACGCCATTAAATTTCCATTTTTCGTAACATCATATGTTGGTTATGTTTTTTCTGGAACTACAAAGAATGTTATTGTGGCTTTAAGAACTGCCGGAACTTTAATAATGAGCTCTAAGTTCTAAATGTTTCTCTTCATTGTACATTATTAAAGTGTCAGAAGTCTGTCTACATCAGATCATCAAATTTGAAATCGACTTAGTAAAATCTGACTTATGATAATTACTTATGCAATAATCAAGTTTGGCTTGATTCCGAAAGAATTTTGGGACTTGGTTAAAATGGTTGCCTGTTCTTTGAAACAGTGATGAGGATGTAATTATTATACAATGAAAGTGTTGAATAGCATCAATGTAATCATAACTTTGTTGGAATGAATGATCCATTATCTTTTATTTTTTAAATGATCCACACGATACAATAAAACCTCTTTCAATGATCATCTCATTATTGCAACCACTTCTTTATAAAGACCACTTATTGCTGGACTAGTGTTCAATATTTCCGTCTATTTTTTTCAACCTGACAATGATACCAGATGAATGTTAACTCTAATGTTGGGGATTTTACTATCAAGGTTTCTGTACTTTTGTTTTTGTAGGGCCAGATGATTACAATTCAGACTCATCACTTACAGCCGCAGTTTCAAGAAGTCTCAATCTTACACAAGCACTCGGAGAGAAATGTTTAAATCTAGATTTCTCAGCGACTTCTAGTGACGATGAAGATAATAGCAGAAATTCTAGGGTAGGAATGAATGTTTTGTACTTTGTAACCCTGAAAAAATAAGACCTAGATCTAGATTTGAAGTTATAAACTTGAGAAAGGGTCTCCAATCTGCAATCTCATATGAGATTATTTGAGATCAAACTCCAAGCATAAATTTTATTTTTCTTCTCTTGTTTAATTCTAATTATATAATTCACTTGCATGTTTAAGCAAATCATCAATTTAGTGTTTTTTTAGCAGAATAATGCATATTTTTATAAAAAATTGCTTTCTCTTTTAACAAAAATGTTGTTGTTTATGATACCGAGAATAACCCATATTTCATACACGGCATTTTGTTATCATTGTGAGTATATTGTGGAAAGGTTTCTCCCATGACAACATGAAAGTAAGAATTAAGTTCATCAATTAAAAGAAACGTTATAAATGAAAATGTAACAAGATTTTGACTAAAGAAGGTTCTATCCAGTATTTGATTTGACAGTCTTGTAACTATTATGTTTGAATTACTTTACAGAGTGGAAGTGGAAAGAGAAACGTTAAACGACATAAAAGTTGTAAGTGATGTATTTACATAAAGATTTTACAATTATGAATATTTATTACAAATACTTGAACTTCTTGATTAAAAGTACTATTACTTGTATGCTAGCTGTCATAAGAAAGTAACCGTCTAAAAAATTCTTCTATTTTGGCTTAATATACTGACCTTGAAATTTTAATGGTATGCATCAATTTTATGGTCAATAATAGATAACAATAAACCATATCATGAAATGTTTCAGCTATTTCCTGAATTAAATTCCTCTCGATTACTTGCGCTTTGTCTATTTTATACCAACATCACTAACTGGTTACTTTCTTATGATGGTCAGTATATTAACAGATGATTACGTAATAAAAAACAATTAATATGTTGATGACATCATAATACTAGTTCTATCAACCTACAAACTGCTTAAGCTTGAGGTCGCCTTAGACTTACCCGAAGTTGTGATAAAACTTAACTGTTTCCTGACATGCATGTTACTTGTGTGTGAACCATATTAAAATCTTGTTTGAGTACAAATTAGGAAATCCTGATACAAATGTTACTCTTTGATAAATTTTTTGTCAGTTCGAGGAATTGTCATTACATGTAAGTTTTGGGTGATTGGAATAAGTTATGTATACCTTGTCAGTCACAGAATTTTGTATATACAGTCAAACCTGTGTTTGCCACCACCTCCAAATTAAGACCCCTGTGAATAAAGACTATTCATTGAAACACTGTCACTGATTATTTAGATCAAACTAACCTCCGAATAAAGGCCACCAGTCAATAAAGGCCACATTTTGTCTTTCCCAACTATAGCCTTCATTCACAGGTTTGACTGTACTTATGAGGTTATCTCCCTTTGTTAATTTTTCCATGTGATCCTTTGATGTTTTGATGTACTCTATGTATATATGTACATGTGTGGGGTACCCTGATTGTCTGTAAAAGGCTTTAAAAATTTCTATATGAACACTCACATTTCTTGGTCTAGTGTTACATGTATCATATATGTACATGTTTATCTTTTTATGTTTATATTTTTTCTCAGATCACACTATATGTTTTATGTATTCACCTGTAGGATTATTGTTATATTTAAAATTAGGGATAATTTATTGCCAGTGTTAACTTAAAACTGTATATAATAACAACTGGAAAATAACATAATATTCATTAATTGCTTTCTAATAGTTTTATAATTATTTTAATTGATTTAATTATTAATAATGTAGATTATAATTACTTAGACACTAGTGCTTGTATATAAGCACAAAGAACCATTATTTTCTTTTTGTTGTTGTTGTTGATAACATAAATGTAGACTGTAACCCTGTTATGTTGCATGTACTGTAGTTCAGTTTGAAGAATCTAACAGACACAGTCAAAAGGTGCCACCTCACGAACAAGTTCTAGAACAAGGTAAAAAAAATTCTTGAACTGATTAGATTTGGTGAATGAATCAAGTCTGACTTCAAGATAAGTGAGTTTGTCCTTTATATACCGCACATGGACATGTTTTATGGACATCTTAGCTGAGATGGTCATTTTTTAAGCTTAAAAAATTTGCAGAAGGTATTTGAGTTAGTTTCATCTGGGATCAATGTCGGTACCAGGTTTCATTAAAGGGTTGGGGTTTTTTTTTACGAAGTCAAATGGTTCTCTTGTCCATGTGGCTCATCAGATATTTTTTCACAATTTTGCATTTTTTAGATTAGGTCTGAAGCTGAATATACACCAGCTGTGAAAACATTGAGTTTGTGTCAGTCTTGATATTGTGCATATGTATATACTAGTATGATAACATTGATATTTGTATTCTTCCCATATGGTATGAACATCCTCCTTTTTTCAGTTCACAAATTAGACTACTAATTTAGATGAGCACTATGTTTTATTTTTGTAGTTTTATACAATTGTGTACCCTTTGTTGTGTATTTTCACCTTCTAGTTGGTTTCTTTTATAAAGACCCTAAAGCATAATATAAGTCTTCAGAAATTTTCTCTTCTTATGATGCCATGTCAACAACTATGCTTTATTGTTTACAGTACATCGAGAGGAAGCTGCACGAGATATCGTGGATGTGGAACGCGAGTATTGCTCGCAGTTATGGTCAATACTTGAGGATTATATGAATCCGCTGCGGGACAGCGAAATATTTGGACGGCGTGAATTTCATCTACTGTTCCCATCATACATTCCGCATTTATACGAGCAACATTGTATCTTACTGAGAAAGATGGAGGAACGAGTAAAGAAATGGAAGACAAATGGAGTGATCGGGGATGTGTTTGCTAAATTCACAGAATCTCAAGATGTGAGTTTAAACTTGTTTCTCTTTTTAGTTTCTGATTCTTCTTTGCCCAGATCTTGTCAATATTTGTGCCATCTTTCTTATTATGGCTTTAAACAGAAATTCTTAACCATTCAAACAGCTGTTCATCCAAAACTTTTATAATTTCTATGTTCTAGAAATTCAAGGTGCTCAAAAATCTCATTTTTTGGTATTTTTCCTCTTTCTTTCAATTAATCACTCTCTGAAAGGGAAACTTGCATTTATGTTTATAAAACAGTTACTGCTTAAATATTTTGTAAAGTTTCGCAGTAACAATTAGTTATTTACTGGTAAAACTTTCTTGCATAATTAATTGATCAATATTGTAGAATCAGCTGTTTTTACAAAGTTTGTCTCCTTTATTTCAGGGTGATGGTTTGTTACTGTATAAAGATTTTATCAATGATTTTCCCACAATCATCAATTCCATGAACAAATGGTTCACACATTCCCCACAGTTCAGAGAAATCATGCAGGTATGTGTCAAGAATTCACACAAATCCCAGTAGATGATAATATAATTGGTGTCTTAATGCATATTGATAATATTCCATATTTCCTATGTTCTAATTTGTTTAGCCACAAGGAGCATTTAAAGCCAGCTGCTATGCTATGGTAAACAGAGGCACTTTAAAACATTGCCACCAATGTTTTGTGCTCTTGTTAAATACTAATAGTTTCTTTTGTCTGATGAAAATGCTGTAAAGCTTATTTTGTTGCCTCTAGTTTGTGTATCTTGCTATGACTCAGAGCATTTAACATTGTGCTCTTCATCAGTACATTTTGCGACATGTCTGATACCTTACCAAAATTCAGTTGGTTTGAATTAAGGAATGGATTGTGAATGCATGTTAGTCCTGATAAATATTCATTAATGAGTAAAGCAAACCAAACCTAAGCTTCAGACTAAGACACTTAACTTTTAAACTAATTACAACACTCAAGCATCTGATTGGTTGTTTCTGAGTTACAGTCTAAAAACTAACCAATGATAATGCTGCATTTTAAAACAAGTGAAGGAACTTAATGAATGCATGGATTCTGGAAGGAACTCTAGCTTGGGTTTTTATTGAATAATATTGATTATCTTTATGTAACAAAGTGACAAATATTGTTCTGAGTATGGAAGTTTATCATTATACATGTATTGTGTAATAGTAATTTATATCTGTTGACAAATGTTTTATCTTGTGTATGGATATTTATCATATAATATTTGTTTTTTATATTTATTAAACAGTGTTTACTCTTTATTTCAGAGTCAATGTCTTGCCAATGCTCCTGTTTTAACCATGTTGTTGGCACCATTACAACAAGTTCCTAAATACTCCATTTTACTCAAGGTACGGGACATCCTTTTGCCCTATTTTTTTTGGATTTTTTTCACCAACAAAATCAAACTTGGGTAGACAAATGTATAACTACTTTAGATTTTCTGTTTTGATATCGCAATTAACTAAAATTCTACTAAAGCACATTTTTTTAATTTTGACAGATTTTTTACTGCTATATGTTGTACCTTCAAAATAGTGAATAGCTAGGATATCAACAACAGTGTAACCTCTTCAGAGTGGCCTCTTTTGAGCAGCAACTTCCTTTCAACAACAGCATGATTTTTCCCACTGTACAATTTAACTATAAATTAAATCTCTCTAGATCTACAACCTCTCAAAAACATAATTTTGCTTCTCTCAAAGGGTGTTGCTTTTGAGAGGTTGCACTATCCATATAATTATGTAGTTAAACTGATGATTCATGCTCAATAAGATGCATATTTTACAGAAGTTAAGCTCTGAAGTTATTTTGGAAATTTATTTTGCATTTCTCATATTCATCCTGTTGTTCTTTGTGCTGTTACATTAATTAGTTAATCACACATTTTACACGATTGCACTTTACCATTACATAAAGATAAAACTTTAACCTATATTCCTATATGTAAAAAGCACCAAATTACTTATGTTTCTATTGGTAATTAGCACCAAATCATTCACAGTCACATCACATCTCATACCATATTAAAATTCCTGTTAATTAATTTTATCAAGTTTATCTTCATTCTGCCTCCCCCCCCCCCCCCCCGACAACTTTGATTTTACAGGTGCAACTGTTTATCTTATAAGATTATAAAATCATAGGTGTGTAGCCTAACTCATCATACAAAGAATTGAATTGATAGTTGTGTTATTTCTGTGTGATAACACTGTGAGTATATCAGACAATTTGTCATAAATGCCTTCTGTACAAAGCAGGTGTTTCCAATAACAGTTCTAGACACTAATACAGTATATGATTTCCATCAGAAATAAGTCCATGAGTGCATAACAGACTAGCTGAATTCTGCGATATGTCTAGATTGGCAGGTAAAAGACGTCAGTAAATGCTGTTAGCTGACTATTTATATCAAAAATAGGTAAAGTAGACATTGTTTCTAAACAATAAGCCATACATCAAGTGATAGCACAGAATTAATGTTCTTGTTTCTAGTATGCACATCTTCTCTTTCTTATCTTATTTTCTGTTTTATTTCATCCTGAAACTTATACTTACATTAAATATGGTATAACCCCTGAAAACCGGACCCTTTCTGAACTTGGCCAAAAGTCAGCTTTTCTGAGAATTCCAGTTTTCAGAAAACTATTTATTATAGAAGAGAAAAAATAGGACTTGAAAAATCATGTGAATTTCAGAGAATTCCAGTTTTCAGATAGCCCGGTTGTCAGGGGTTTTACTGTAGTTATAAATTTATTAATCTGATTTTCAATGACAAACTTTTTTCAAATGTGTTTCAGTATTTGTTTTTAAGTATAATAGGTAGCTATAAAAGTTGATTCAACAGCCTTTAAAAATTCAATGAAAATTGGTAAATGAGATGCAAAAATGATGTAATATATACATTTTATGCTGAAATTATGACACATATCATTTAACTTCAAATAATTGGTTATTGGTTAGTAATTTAAAATTAAAAAGTGCAAATATGATGAGATAATGAATAGAAATAGGAAGTTGGTGCATACAAAATGGGGTTTTGGTACTTGGAGGTAAGGTTATCTATTGTGCTATATATATAAGTGTAATACATTGTATAATGACAATACATGTACATAAGGTGTAGTTTCGAAAATCTAGGCTTTACACTTATTTGTTTATATACATTTGCACTCCATAACACAACACCTGTTTAAAAAATAGCTAAGCCTGATGTAACAGTTAGATAACAGGCACTATGATCATGGTATACATGCAGCATAATAATTCTCAGTTTAGTCATTAGTCAAAAAAGTAACATGGTTCCACTAATATCTCCAAAAAATATAGCTTCAGCTTGTCAGCAAAATTATTTTCATATATTGTTAATTTATCAGCTTACAAGACTCCACTCACTGTTGTGTGTTTAATCCCACCCCAGACCAGACAAATTTCACATGTGAGGAAGCTGTTCTGTTAATATATGTAAGGTCGATTGTACGCCCAGGTGTTGTCTTGTGTCTTACACCACAGTTCAAACCTAAAATCACCATATGATCCTGGCACTGTTAAAGCCAGTTAAAAAAGCTTACAAGACTCATGATGTTTGTGAACCTAGACATTAAACTTTACCTTCACACATATTCTTCCTTGTGACGTTTTCCACTCTTTATTTTATTACAAAGCATTAATTTATTTCATTGCTTAGTCTACACTTTAAGACACTGTGATTATAAGTATTTATATTTTATGATGTAATAAACTGTAAATTGGATATTTATTGTATTTAAGCACTAAAATCAGATATTTATACCATCATGAATTATGTATTGGCAAGATATACTGAAAAGTCTGCAACTTGAAGGATTCTTTCTTCCACATTCTGCCAAAAAACTATATGATATAATTATGCACACAGACATAAACAGATTTGATGTTTAACCAAAGTATTTTTACTTTCTATTCAGGCACAGTATGGTTCATTAACAACACAATGTTGACCCTAACTATAAAGTTGCCATGATGCACATTTTCGTTTTTGATTGAAATTATTGTGATTTCAAAAGACTCATACTGTCTAAGATTTTCTGCTCCAAAATGTTGCTTGAAAGATAGAAAGATGCTTTTTATTTGCAAGTAATTAGATAAGGCAAACATTTCCAAGGACTAAAACTAATGTACCAAGGTCATTACGCCATTTGGCTCACAGTTTTAGATGCTGTCATGTCAAGTTTATCAAATCAACAACCATCTGCATACACTGAACCAATATGTCTGACTGATGATACAAACATTCACATTCTTGCCAAATTCCTGGCATACCTTTCCAAGTTGTTTAAACCACGTTTTTGCTGAATTGGTAAAATTTGCATAGTCAGCATTTTCCATTAAGATATCCAATATTATCATTCCCTATGTTACCCTTACGGGACAATGAAAATATGACAGCTTTGTTAAGGCACTGCTGACACAGTGTAAGGTTCATGTAAGTGAGTGTGGCAATGCCATGTCACATATTTATTTCATGTCATTACTGATTAATGCACACTCCAAGAGTTAAGTTGACACAATTTTATCATGTATGGTAGAAAATGTTTTGATGTGACATAAAACCACTTTGAATCATATTTGCAGACAAACCTGCTTATGAATACTACTCTTTGGAAATCCAAAACAGTGAGCTTTATTTATCCAGAAGATGAAATAAACATTTACTTGAATAGAAGACTTATTTGTCTCTAGAGTCGGTCTCCATTTACAGGTACTAGAAATAACTTTAAATCATACAACAAACTGTGACACATCTCACTATGCAGATGTTCTCTATTAACAGCTGGTATTTGAGAAAGATTTTACTGTATTTTCATTGATTATTTCAGACATTATTGAAGTTCACCCCAGCTGATCATCCGGACAGATATTATCTTGAATCTTCATTAGGGAGGCTGAAACAGTTCCTTAACAACATGAATGATGACCTTGAACATGCCATGCAAGCTATCAACATTAATAATCAACCAGTCAACAGGTACATTAAATTACAAACATTTTCCTCACTATTTCATTATATTAACACTGGTGATATAATATTTTCACATTCATCAGCGTAAGCATTCTTATGATGTAGACTACTGTATATATTTTTAAACTTCATATTTCAACTAAAAGTCTGTATCTCATTAAAAAGTTTTGAAGACTTTCAACATTCAGGCTCATGTTTAAAGATGTAAGATACTGTGACATTCTACTTGTCTTTCATGAAGAATTCACAGAATTATAAGGGTTCAAATAAAATCAGTATTTTTAAAAAAAAATTCATAGAAAACAATAGTAACATCTTGAAACTACATTCAGTTAGTAAGTGGTTGTTTTATTTTGTATAATTTTCAGAACCTTATTCTTTTCTGTCAAGAATGTGCTAATGTACTATGTAGACATAGAGATCTTATTCATATAAGCCTTTACCATGACATGTGACAACATTTCAGATCTCGTGACACAGGGAACTCAGCTAGGTCTAAATCTAGTGCTAGTAGTGGTGAGGTCAATCATGTATCACGTGACTCGGGCGTACATTCCAATGAGGAAGAAAGAGCCAAATCACCGATGTCTCCAAATTCTTCCAGAAGGTATGGACTTAAATTATGTTATATGATATCATAAAATTCCCGTGTATATCAACATAATACAAATGTATATATACATGCATATTATTGATGTACATGTGAATTGTATGATATCATTTCATTATGTCATGTATGTTTTGTCTTTGTATACAATTATTTTTGAATACTGATTCAAATTAACCATATGGCTAAGATAGGGACTTCTTTACCATGCACATGACTTAATCATCTGTATATAGTTGAAGTGCTATAATCATTTAGTTACTCACTGTAGAAATGTAAATCCCTTTTAAGTTGATTTGTTGATGATATTTATATTGATATGTAATTAAATGCAAAATGTGTAAATTTCTGTGCAGAAATTACAGACTCTTTAGGGCATAGTTTGAAATAGTACAATTATTCATCTTGTTATTCTTTGATTTTTCTAGATACCTCCTGCAAATGTTGAGAGAGAAAAGGGAACATGGAGCGCAAAGTCACTCGACACCGAGAGGTCGGAAAAGTTCCGGATATGGTAGCCATCCGGACCTGACCAATCAGATTCCTCCATTACAAGATGGAAGAATGTCGCCATTTCTAGCATCTTTACCTCAGTCCAAAATGTTTTCCTCATTGTCAAAGTTACCACTACCTAGGGAGAATAGTGGACGATCAAGGTCAAGGTCACATAGAAGACAAGAAGGCAATCGACCTGTAATAAATCCCCATTATCTTCGACCTCTGACCCCACAAGTGTTTCCTACATCAACCAGTGCTCATACTTTTGAAAGTTCAAAACGTTCTAGGGAGGAATATGTTCGACAAAGACCTGCGTCTGCTATGGAGTTTTCATATGGATCACATGACCATCAGGATGAATTCTTAGAATTGTTGGCTCAACAAGCTAGTTTAGCAATATCCCCTCCTCAATCAACTTCAAGTGATAGATCCAGGAGAGACTTGCAGCTTTCTCTTCAGAAACTGTTAGTTGAAACAGGAAATACTTCTGGAGATTATAATGACCATGACCAGGATGTGAGAGAAGAACGTCTGCCTTATAGTAAACAGTATGCTGGTGCAAAAGAAAGAGGATTGAGACACGATTTACCAGGTGAAATGTATAATGATGATATAGAGGCTGAGAAGGAAGATTACGGAGTTTATGGAGATGATGATGAAGATTATGAGAATGATGTTGAGTTTGATCATAATGTGAAACCAATGCAACTTCTACAAGACAACCACAGACCAAAAATAATGGTTCCAAAGTGGCGTCAGAATGCTTCTCCAAATCCACCAAGTTACAATCATGGAACTGTGACTCACATTACCAAGCAAACTAATGGTTCCACATCTGAAGAAAACCTGGCAGTTTCCCTTGCACAGAGTTTATTTGATGGGAATAAACAATCAACTCTTCCAAGAGACAAAAAAGCAAAGGTGCAAATTCAAGAAAGTGAGGAAACTGCCACAGACAATGTCCCATCCCAGGGTAGTTTGAAAAGAAAAGGCATCACAAACAGACCAATATCACCTGTAAAAAGTATTCCAAGACAAAGTCCAATAACACCCAGTGCACCAAAAGGGAAATCCCTTTCATTTGATGCTAATGCGAGTAGACCAAACAATTTGAACTTGCCTGTTTCTCACAATGTTAGCAAAACTGACAATGTACAAACTTTAGAGACATCTTCCAATGTTGATACAAAAAGCGTTCAATCTTCTTCAGTGCCAAGACCTAATTCTTTCACTAAATTGAATGATGTGATAGCTTATACAGCTGACTGTCTTGAAAAAACTGACACAAAAGTAACTGGTAAATCTGACAGTGAGACTGCTGAGGATGATGCCGACAGTGATACTAAAGAAGATCAGACAGTGCCTGAGAAATGGTCCAAAAAGGACATACTAGATGATGAAAGTATGAAGGTATCTTCTGTTGATAGCCATGTACCTCCTGTGGAACAAAATAAAACAACACATAATAATGTAGAAAACAAATTCACATTTACTACATCTCCAACAAAGTCTGGGGCCAGCCCAGCTAATACTGATACAAGTAGTGTGGTGTATTATTTTCAGAACAGGGACCAGATAAATAAAGGTGAATCACCTGGCCATTCTGAAGGTCAGTCAAAACTTCCAGTGTTTACAAATAAGACGTCCACTCCTTTAAAGGAGCATAAACAGTTTGCGTCACCAACCAAATCACCCACTAGTGATACATTCGGCACATTTACCAAAAGAGAAAGTGGTAGATTTGTACGAGGGGAGGAAAATTGTAATGACAGTAAAGTAAGTAATTCTAATTTAAATAAGAAAAAAGCTTCTGAAGTTGAAAGTGACTCTGATAAAAAGGATGAAACAGAAGGAGCTACTAAGGAAAGAGTGCTTAAGGCTGTAGACAAGCTGAGACTTAGTTTTGAAAGAAAGAAACAATTAAGTGAGGAAAGACGTCAGGCTAGAAATGAAATCTCTTCTCCTACTAATGTTACCATTCAAAAACAGTTCAATGATTTTGCGTCTGCTGCAAAAACTCCAGAAAAGCCAGTTGTTCTTAGAACATTTTCATCTCCAACCAAACAAGTTGTTGTTAATTCTCCCACTGGACATGATAATATGAACCTTACCAGTGACCTTGAAATTAAACATGGATTGTATAAAAAATCAGGACATACAAAACCTGCTTCACGTTACTCAGCTGAACCATCTGCTTCTGCTAGACAGATTCATAAACTTGAAAGAGCAACCAGTCCAACTGGAAGATCAACCAGTCCGACTCCCTTAAACACTTCCTATGAAAAATTTAAAAGTCAAGTGGATAGTTCAAACATTGCTAGACCAATTGGAAGAGGTGTCAGCCCACAGAGGAATTCTATTGATGGATCTTTGATCCCTAAGAGATCAAAAAGTCCTACCAGGGCATCTATGGAGAGGGAGCGGCCAAAGTCAACCACAGATCTAGGTTTTGGGCAAACGGAAATGGACAATAATTCTGGCCAGCCCAAAAGTTCAATGAAAGAAACAAAAATTCCAATTTTAAAGAAATCTGGAGCTCCATTGTCAAAGTCGTCTGAAGACATTTCTAAGATTAAGAAGAAGACAGCTTTCAAAGACCAAATAAAAAATATCTTTGGAAGGAAAAAGTAAGTTTTTTGTGTGTGAATGAATTTGAACAGTAAATTTACAATATACTTGCACTTGGTACTGGTCTGTTTGTTTTGTGTTTTTACCGTATTAGGAAAAGGTTGCAATCTTGCTCTGTATATGTTGATAATTTATGTATTAATTCATCCCCGGTACAAAAGGTTAAAATCCAGATTCTGGAACAGCCTTTTGTAAATTATGTTTGGCGTTTGGTTCTGGTTTAACAATAGTTTAAGTTATTTATAAGGTCATTGTAAAATCATTATTTGATTATCATCCAATTTGTTAACTGAAGTAGGGTTTTTTACAAACTTTAAATGCCTTATGACAACAGAGTTTTTTAATGTTCATTGTTAGTAGCCTTGATATCTATGTCTCTTGTGCAAGTTGCTTTTGTTATATTTTGGAGAACTTAGGTGCTCAAAAGTAGAATAAGGGGTTTAAATGATAATCAAACAACACTTTTATTATGGCCTAGTATTTGTACACTAAAAAAGGGTATATCATTCATGTATTTGTTATTTCATGTTTTATTTCACAGGTTTTTATCAACATATATTTTTATCAACGATAATGCATTTTCACTATATATGAATATTATCAGTGAATTCTCTTATTTAGTAATACAAAATTCAATTTACCACCAGTTTTTTTTAAACTATTGATATCTGCAACAATCCAGTATCAAGTGTGTATGGCCTTGATAATTATGAACTTCAGTAAAGTAAGAGTGCAATTAACAATGATAGCTGTCTGTTCATATTTTACATGTACAGGGAGACAATTCATAAATAACAGTTTTGACATAATATCCTCATGTTCATAAACTTAGGTATTGCAGTTATTATGTCTTTATGGAGTACTTTATTCTTGAAATAAATTTATAATATTTGTTGCTTTATTTTTGACAGATTAAGGAACTCACACTGCTTTAAATAAAGGGTACGGGAGCATGGCCCCTTGCATGTTACTCAAGTCTGTGTCTATGTTTTTACCAGATGTCATTCTCATCAAAATTCTCATTCGTCATGCGTCTAAGTCCAGTTGCATTAAATCTTAGACTTTGAGACCAGTCTTGATAAACAAAGCCTTCCTATTGGTCAGTTTTGTGCCTTAGCACAAATTAAACAAATCAGAGATTTGAGATTCGAGACTGTTAGTGTAATTCTTAACCTAACACCAAGATGTCCTTACAAATCTTCATCACTTATTTATGTCATGTTAGTCTGTACTGTATCTCTACTTAGCTAGGGTGAATCTGATTGTTGGTTCCTGGTTGATTAACCCTTAGAACTAGAAATGGATTTTGAGTTTCGAATTTCCCCTTTAATCATGTTGAATTTATTCTTATTGTGATTAATTAATAGAGATTGTGATTTAAAGAATTGAGCCGTGGCCTTGGTCCAATGGTTAGTGCACTGGACTTGTAACTCGGAGATCTTGGTTTGAATCCCAGTCAAGGCAGGTCATACCTTTCTATTTGACAAAAATGTCAATTTTCCTCCATATGTGGAAAAGTTGCCGGCTCCTTGTGGAAGGGTAAGATAGTCCTGGTTAGTATACGGTCCAGGAAAACTGGTTAGGTGAACCGGTCGCCGTCTATAGCTGAAAAATTGTTAAAAAATGGCGTTAAACCCCAGTGACCATAAGTCACATAAAAACAAACAAAGGAATGGAATTGTATGCTTATGAAAAGTTTAGAGAATACAGATTTCTTTTCATTCTTAATGCCTTTACCTCTGATGCCCAGACATCTTTCAACCTGTTTGATCTAAATCTGGATGCAAGTTACGTTTTACTGTGCTGAATTTTCTCGCTTAGTGATGGTTTCGGTATTTAGAATGATATTTGATTATTTCCCTCTTTATCTTAAGGCCACAGATATCAATGAATCGTCCACAGTTGACTACACCACCATATACAGCAGTATGTATTACAAAACATCAATCATGTTTTACCATAAATTATCTTTTGCCTGTAGAAATCATAAAGGACAAGTACATTGAAGGGGTGATGTAGAATGGTGTATTAAGGTCTAAAATGGCCACACAGACCAAATACACAATTTGTTTATGTATATATTTGATAAATGTGTTTTTGGTCCCGGTGACCCTTTTTAGGCCTTTTTACATCATCATGTGCCATTCATTCAATGAACAAGCCCCCTATGATAGAAATCAGTAATACTGCTTTGTATAAGATATAACAGCTTGCTTGATGTGTTGCCTGCCATAGATCACTGTCTTTTACCTTAGAATTTCTAATTATTCCTCTTTTATTAGTACCTGAATAGATTTTTAAAAAAATATTGAAGTTTTCTTAAAATTATTTGAATTACTTAGTTACTGAAAATCTCTATTAATTTACAGTATTGCTACTCTTAGACTGAAAGGAAATATTTATAAAATATTATTCATTTATAATACATTGTAATTTATTTAATAAACAAAATGATTATTGTTTGATGTTGTTTACTCTATAAATATATTAATTCTGACTGTAAATTCTTGGAATCCTGACATGAGTTTTTAAAATAAATCTAATTCATTCATTCATTTTTGTTTTAAGTATTTCATGAATTTTATGTGTAATTCTTTTCCTTATTAGTCATGCAGTTACTTTTATTTCCTATTATTTCCTCCTTCAACCTGATTAGATATAGAATTTAAAATCATGTGTCAGGGGCCTCTGTGGCCATGTGCATGGTAATGGTCTGTGACTGGTAATCACTAGCCCCTCATCGCTGAGAGTTCAAATCCCAACTGGGACCAGAGAAAAAAAATCACATTTTGAGAAAGCTGTCCAGCTGGCTAACAGATGGTTGGTGGATCTACCCAAGTGTATTACCTGGGGTCTTTCTCCACCATTAAAGTTGCCAAATGACCCTGGCTGTTGTTGCAACATTAATTTATCCCTGGGAAAAAATTAAGCAAACAAAATCATGTCACTTTCAGATTTATGCTTTAACATGTACAAAACATAACATTTTTTACCATGCTTTTTATTTATTCATGAACCAATTCCTCCATTATTTACATGCCACATGATAACTGACCATACACCCCTTGTTTTTTATCCATATATTTCTTTATATTCTTATTTAATCCATGTTTTTATAATTATTTCTCCACATGTTGAGGTTATTCCAAGGTACTGTATTTCAACCTGTGGTTGTAACTGCATTACGTTAGTTTTAATTTCTCTCCCAAATTCAACTTATTATGATATTTTAGGCTGGTGTTAGAAGTGCTTTAGTGCTCTTATGATTTATTCCATAATCTTCTTTGAATCATTTAACAGAACAGTCAAACCTGAGCTACTGACCACTTTAGAATGATTGTTAATAAAGGCCATTCTTTAATAAAATTCAAATTTGGCTAAAATAGTCTCTGAATAAACATTAACTATTCATAAAACAATAATATTGTATCTGTCACTTCAGGGTGGACTCAGTCAGCAGGTTTGACTGTAGGTATAATATCAATGCTGTAATAAAACTTTAGGTCTTTCAAATCTCAGAATTAAAAGAACATTTCCTTAATCATTCATACATGTTTCTCTATGTAAGCATTGCATTATAATACATGTGTAGTTTATTTTTTTTAAATATTGAAAGTAGTCAGTAAAAATATATTTTTTCTCATAATATGCACTTTAATGAGATGCAATATCCGTCTTTCCTATGCTATTTTTCATATGCAGTATTCACTTTTCAAAGTATTTATTTTTAATGTGTTTTGTTATAAAATTTGATGCCTGTGTTATTTTCTAGATCATACATTTTTGAGCTATTCTAATAAATCATATGTTACTTTGTAGGAAGAAATCGAAATTGTATAGTTATGATCCTGATGAAGAATTTAATCGTCATGTTACACTGGCAAACGAACCATCCTTCCAGGTTGATGACATGCAGTTGTTCCCCTTGACGAGGGAACGTCGCTCGAACTCCACATCCCAAATACTTCAGAGTTATCAGTTTGAAGATGATGATGAGGACGTGGAGGATGACGTCCCCGTCAGTTCTGTGTGACACTGAAATACCACCCATATAAAGCTTCCAAATGTTTAATCCTGTTATCATATGCCATAACAATAAATTGTCAGTTGAAACATTGTGTAACACAACAAATGTTTGCTTCCTAGCAAGTATTTGAAGCAAAAACACCGGCTTGGAAAATTGATAAAACTTCTTTAATGAATTATATCAAATAATCAAGGTCCTATTGACAAACTGCAGAGGATGTCAATTTCCCTCATTTTTCTCTTCAGATTTGTAATGTCGTAGTGGTACAAGTGAACTATGCACTTTCAAGAAAGCTGATTACATGTTTATACAATGTTTTTATCACACTAGTCTGTTCAATGTCAGTCATTATCAGAATATGCTAAACTCTAAACATGACTGGTTCTCTTCCAGTAAAACAAGCAGTTATTTTATCATTTTTACTTGACACACTTCGTGTCCCAACATATAAATGATGGCAACATTCGTACATTGATAAAGTTGACCATGTATTACATACATGAAAAAAACTACTCCTGACTCATTTCTGTTATTATCTGCCACCAACTTTTGTTTGTCAAGATTTATGTCCTCTTGACAGGTTTTTCAACAATTGTCTGCCCTTGACAGGTCTTGCCATGATTTGTCTGCCCTTGACATATTTTGTTAAGATTTGTCTGCCCTTAATAGGTTTTGTCAGGGTCAGTCTACCCTTGACAAGTTTCAGGATTTGTCAATTTTTGACAGTTTTTTCTAGATTTATCTGGCCTTGACATTTTTTCTAAGAATTGACTCCACTGACTGGCTCTGTCAAGATTTGTCTGCCCTTGATATGTTTGTTGAGATTTATCTGCCCTTGACATACTTTCCAAGAATTGGCTGCCATTGACAGATTTTGTCAAGATTTGTCTGCCCTTGACATGCTTTCCAAGAATTGGCTGCCCTTGACAGGTTTAGTCAAGATTTGGCGGCCATTTTTTTCGAGATGCAACTTCCCTTTATTTGCTTCCGAGGTAATTGATAGTTTATTTATGAGAACCATTATGTCATGTTGGTAATATTAAGAGTAATATTAATAGGATATTTTTGTATGATGAGTATGATGTTGATTATTGTGCACATAATATATATATATATGTATATTTACATGATTTCTATGATTCTATGATAATAAATTTATGAAAATAAAAGTGTGTTATTTATTAGACATAAAAGATTTGTTTTATATTTGGCTGAATATATCAGCAATATTTTATTTAGGCTAGAAAAAAGGTCATGTTTACATTTACTGGACCAAAACAATTAGGGTATGTAGGTCACAATATTTTTTTAAAAAAAAAAGCAGGCACAGTTCATCCCCAAATATTTTTCTTCTGATGCATAGAAATGCGGTATAATGAGGCAAAGGGTTAAATACCGGTAGGGAGAGGATGGTATGACATCCTCATGATGGCTTAATGAAAACACATTTGTTAATTTGTTAATGTCAAACACAAAGAGACAACTAACAGATTTAACATTTTATTGCATCTGCTATTGAAAATTTAGCACTTAGCACAAATGTTCACTTCAACACATTCTTACAAAAATATACAATTATAACAAAAAACACTTCATAGCAGAAAATATACAATTATAACAATTTAAACATAAACAAATAGCAGTCCTCAACTATCATGAAAAAAAAACAACAAAATTATGTGCTGAACAAAACCTGATATTTTTAATAAAACATTTTAACTTTAAAGTGACCTTCTAGCATGTTACATAATCACAGCAAAACCTCGATATTAAGGTCACTTCTGTAACTAAATCAGTCTTAACATTGAGGTGGTCACAAAATCAAGTTAAAATATAGAAGAAAGATTGAAAAAAAATGTAGTTGTTATACTGAGGTAGCTGTATTGTTGAGAATGTTGCAGACTGAGGTTTTAGTGCACATGAAAATTATGTACACAAAAGTCCCCTTTTTTCTATGATTAAGCAGAACTATTGGATCAAACCTATAAACTAAGACCAACAAAGGGAGAGAACTAATACCGCCTTAATGCACAGGAGGCCTTCGTTCAGAGGTTTATTTGGTCTAAACTAATTTGGTTGGCTAAACGAAGCCTTTTATTAATTGGGTGACACTAAAAGTCTAAAAGCTAATAAATAACATACTATAAATAGCAACCACTTCAATGTTAAGACTACTTATAACTTCCACTCATTTTAGGACCAATTTTCAATATTTCCTCGTAACTTTAACTTACAATGAGACTATTTTTCGCTTGTCCCTAAGGTGGCCACAGAATCCAGATTTTACCATACATTGCAATATCAAAATATTTCAGAAGTCATGTTGACAAACATCTATGCCTGAATTCATGTAATCAACAAATGCATATAATTAAAACAAATGCTGTGATCTGGGTAATGTTTTACAATGTTAACACTGTCTCACACTTAAAATAGTGATTTCGCAATCAACCACTTCCTAGTAAAACCACATGCTAGAGAATTATAATTACAGCACAAACATTGTATGACTAAGCTTATTTTAATAGACAGAGAACCAAAAACATCAAACAAATTTTATTCAGGCCATCCTCAAAGAAAATGTATGTTTGCAGTTATGTCACCCAAACTGTTAAACAGTGGGTTGGAAGGTAAGCAGGCAGACATTTTTTGTTATTATTTGTATGTACTGAAAATCAGAAGCTGAAATCAGGAAAAAATGCCTTTTTGGTCAAAATTGCTAACAAATTTTGGGGTTAGCAAATTTTTGAATGAGTCAGTCTCGAAACAGTAAACCAACATTTTTTATGGATGGCCTGAGGTATAAACTTTCCTACTTCACATAAAGCCATAGTAAATCGTATCTATGTTTAGTGTCTGCGGACGGAAAGGTTTTGATCACCTGAGTCAAATAAAAAAACATATCGTAATATTGAATATTTGATCATTTGAAATATCTTGATTATATACTGGAACGATTTGCTTTGTACCAGTCGTCAAAATCTATCAATATTATGCTATTGTTTTGATTTAAGGAATGAAACATATTTATTCCCACTGAGTGACTGTTTGAACTTTTGACAGAAAGCTAATTTTTTGTGGCGATTACGTAGGAAATTGTGTTTTTTCCTGAGGCACTTGTTTGTTTTTTTCCGAATAGCTAGATAGATTTTTGAACCTTGATGTTACACTAAACATAGATGTGATTTGTATGGCCTAGGATGTTTAAATAAATGCTAGTGAGTTCAGACCAAGAGGAACAATGTTATGAGACTAATTAACTCATTGCACGCTTTTAAGCACACAATCTCAAACTTTACTGATTATAAAGCTATACACTGAAAATAGTGTTCAACCTAAATTTTATAACCTTTAACCTGAATGTATAAATTAGTTAAATGCCATTTATTATGATCAATATATACACAACATACAAGATTATGACACTATACAAACAAGAACGAGACAATCTAAGTCATACCTGTGAACAATGGCCACTAAAGAGAAGTAGAGAAGACAATTACCTTTATGCAAAGCAGTGATTTTATTTGAATTTTCAAAACTACCAGTGGCTTTCAAATATAGCATGATAAATCAGAAATAAGGGGAAAATTTAAAAACTATCACTTATTTATATAGCATTTTAAGAGTAAGATAACTTTTTTGGGGGTTAGGGGGAAAAAGCTGATAATCGATTGTAAAATATATGGAAAAAAATCACTGCAAAGCTAGTTTTGATATTAAGTTTTTTTTGTTCTACTTCAAAAATATAAGCCAAAAAATGGCTGCTACTAACAGGTAGCATTTAATAACAAGTGGCCATAAACACAAGTTTGACTGTGTAAACATCTAGCAAATTTAAGCATTAATTTAGAATTTGTACCATTATTCAAATAATAATGGCAAACATAAAAATCAGGCCCTTATTTTAAGAAAATTCTCAAAATTTAAATCAAACAAGATTAATCTTGAACTAATATTCAAACCACTAAAATTCTCAAATTCACAAGAACTGAAATATTTAATTGCAGGAAAATCTCAATTAAAGAAATTTTGTGAGACCAAAAACATTGTCTCCAAGTAACACTCCCGCATGTTTTACAAAAGAAAATCTTATCTTAATGTTTATGTCTGCAAAAGGTTTATAAAATCAGTAACAAATAAATGAATGCACAAATTTGAAACACAAATTCACAAAACACATTTACTAATTATTATTTAAACACTACATTACCATCCGTGGTCCAATTAGCTTCTAGAAAATCTATTCATGATGGCATATCTAAATGGTTCTATTTAGCACCCCCCTTTCCTAATTGGAAACAATACGGTAACTGACTATTAAACGATCAATCAAACACACTTTAACTAAAGTAACCAGACTTCAACATCTGACAACACACACCAGAGATCAAATACAACAGATTTTAGCAGCAAAGGTTTAACAAACATTTAAAATAATACAATCATGAAATATTCAGTGTATGTTAAGCACTCTCACACATAATTTAAGCATGTGAAACTTGAAGCATGTAGCATAACATTATGTCAGAAAAAAACAGTCATGTTCATTGTTACCACACTAACCCTTTTTTGGCATAATGCTAATGTTTCTACCAGCAAAATCTATACAATGAAAATATTTGGTATAAATTGCACCTCGTATTCTCACAAAGGGTATGATTCAATAAAAAAAGCTGGAAAGTAAAAGTATTCTGATTTATTTACAAGTAACCCTGAACATGGCCATTTTTTTCTTGCCTAACCAGTCATCTATTACCACAATTCTTTCAATAGCAGATACATATTCACTCAGATCAACTTCCTGAATATAGTTATATATCACCTTTGTTTTCTTAAATATTTACAAATCAACAATATTATGATTATTACATGCCATATTCACAAATTTACTGCTGTGTCACAATACAAAAAGCTTTTAACTAAGTTAGATCTAATTAAGTTGAAGCGCTGAGAATTTAACTAACACCACAGCTCATATGCAGCCTAAAGGTTGAAGATATATATGTTATTGCAACACAAGTAAAAATTGAAAAAAATCTTACAGATCCCCATGGGACAATTTCATTAACGTTAATAATTGGAGAAAAAGTTTTAAGTAATCTTGCAAAGCACATTATTTCACTCTTTTATATTTAAGAAAAATATTTTGTCAAACCAGTAAACAAAGGTCACAATAAACAATTAAAGCCATTATGCACAAGAGGCCTTTACTCAGAGATTTATTTGGTTAGACAGTAATAAAAAACCAGGCTAAAATGTGGCCTTCATTCAGAGATGGTCTTTAAACCAGTTTGACTGTATTAACAAAAGTATAAAAAATCAGCCAGAGGCTGAAGAATTCCTACTACTTCTGCAGTGAAGTCAAAAGTTGATGATAAGCATCTGAGAGAAATATGGTAAGATTACATGGGCAAGCATTTAAAACTGTGTGAATATAACAAATAATACATGAAATACACTTTCCATTTACATCCACCATCAAGAATCATAATCATCATCATTGTCCTCACTTACATTTGTTTTCACTGGTTTCATATTCATTATATTTATTAAACCAGGGAATGACACAGTTTTCTCAGCACTAGGATTTCGTGAAGATTTAGGTTCTGTTGCTTTTTTCCCAACACCTGTATTGTTTTGTTTATGTCGGCCATTTTCTGTCACAGGACTGCTAGACTGTGTCTCAGTTGATCCAACTAAAGGTGGTGGTCCCATTGTATGAGATTTAGACACAGTTGAAGCCATCACATTTTGATTATTTTGGTTATTAAAGTTCCAATGTGGTAAATCTTGTGGTATTGTAGATAATTTGCTGTTTGCCATATGAGAAGCAGACGGTTTGTCCGATGAACTTGTTGATTCAGACGAAGTACCAGGCGGTCTGTGAAATTGGAAAAAAGTAGATAACAAGTTGTGGATACTGAGATTTCTGACTAGTATAATAGATGTATTATTTAAGGGGCTTCCAAGAGTATCTGACTTAATACATGTCCCTTGGAAGTCCATTAACTTGCAATTATGTCATGATTTTACAAGGTTTTATACTAGAATGCATATCAACTAAACAGTGAATGGAGATGAATCTGTTTAAGAAACAGGATACAATGCTGTGTAAGCACCAAAACCAACATCTGTCCTGTCCAGTTCTAGTTATACAATGTCAACAACATCTGCTAGCCATATTTTGTACCTTTCTTTTAAAAGAATTCAAATCATCAATAAATGGACATGTCTGTATTACCAGGTAACAAATGACTTAGTGAGAACATGTATGTAGGTCTAACAAAGAATTAAAATTTTATCACATTACAAGGTTTGTAACAAACAACATTAAACTACTTACTTAGATTTTCCAGTTAACGACATGTCTAATGGCATGCTAGAATCACCGGAATTTTCAGGCTGATTTTGTTTCATTGAAAACACTGGCAGTGGTTGCGGTGGTCCCATTGGCATCCCAGGAACTCCGCCAGGTGGAGTCATAAAACGAGGGTCTTTTGCCTCCATCTGTGACATCATGTAAGAGGGATGTGGAGGCAGGAAATGAGGAGGTGGATACTGCTGGACCCCTGACTGAGTGTACACTGCATGCATGCCAGCATTGGGTGGCAGTGGATGGTCTGGACTGGTTTGTGGATGAATAAAGGGAACTGATGGTCCCCTGGCCATAAAAGGATACGGAGGAAATCCCATATTATTCATTGGATTCGGAAACCCAGCTGGGACTCCTTGAATGCCCTGCACTTGTTGTTGTTGTTGTCCTGGTGACAATACAGGTTGACCCTGAGTTTGAGTTGGGTACTGAGCAGAGAATAGAGGTTGTTCCCCTTGCATGTTAGTAACAGGAAGGTTAACAGAAATTCCTGGCTGTGGAGGACTCTGCATATGTGGTATGGAGGTAATGTGAGGAGTGGGTATACCACTTGACATCACAGGAGCAATAGATAGAGGCGATGGCGGTGGTATACAATTTCCAATAGCTTGACCAGACATCCCCGGAGAAATCTGAGACTGTGGTTGTATGCTGTATTGACCAACTGGAGACAAAATAGTGCTACTTGTAGCGCTGGTCTGTCCATTGTTTGATTGTGATGGTTGTGAAGTCTCCTCTTCTGCTATCTGTTCTTCATCTGTCTCAGTTTCTTCATCACTTGGTTCCTGAAATATGCATAACATTAATTTAGAATACAAACGTACAGGTCTACAAGAACCACTTTAAGGGTACATAAAAGTGGTCCTAATTCAGAGTCAAATGAAACAACAAATGTTCATATAGTAAATAAAACCACTGGCCTTTACAGCCAGATGGTCTCCATTCACAGGTGGTCTTCAGCCCTAGTATAAGGTACATACAGTCTGACCTAGTTATAAAGATCATCTGTACAAGAAAGATGGTCTTTATCAGGCCTTTTAAGAGGTATGAATAAAGAACAGATGCTGGAGCAAGAAACAAAACTATTTGACTTCACAAACAGGAACTCTCTATGCAGAGCTAGTCTTTAGTACAAGCTTGATTGCAGGACTGTATAAAGATTCTTCTCAGTGAGGATTGGCCACTAACACTAAGTGAGCAACAGAGACAAATTAACAAGGAAGTTTTAACAACAACTTGTGTATACACATAAATGTTAATATTACATCACATTACAGTGTATGTCAAGTGTTTTTATAACACAAATTTTATCTTAACCTTATCAACATTAAGCTTTTCACACAACAACTTAAGCAACCTATTACACTACAAGAAATTAATATGATGTAATAAAACAATCAAGATTTTAGGCAGTACTCAAAACAAGGACATTCTTCAATTTGTACACAAGATAACTCCCCAAGTAAATAACATCATTAGGCAAAAAGGTTCAAGGTTTTTTCTGCTAACGTGATCAACCCAAATTTTATCTGCCAACTTTTGACTTTGTTTCTGTCTAAGTCGTTTTTTTTCTTGCCAATACAGTCAAGACTTTTAACTTACAGATGCTGACTATTAACTTACAGAGGCTGATTTAACTTACAGAGGTAAACTAAAACCTTACAGAGGCTGATTTAACTTGCAGAAGTTAGCTATAAACTTACAGAGGTTAACTATAAACTTACAGAGGTTAACTATAAACTTACAGAGGTAAACTAAAACCTTACAGAGGTTAACAATAAACTTACGGAGGTAAACTAAAACCTTACAGAGGCTGATTTAACTTGCAGAAGTTAGCTATAAACTTACAGAGGTTAACTATAAACTTACAGAGGTAAACTAAAACCTTACAGAGGTTAACAATAAACTTACGGAGGTAAACTAAAACCTTACAGAGGCTGATTTAACTTGCAGAAGTTAGCTATAAACTTACAGAGGTTAACTATAAACTTACAGAGGTTAACTATAAACTTACAGAAGTAAACTAAAACCTTACAGAGGTTAACAATAAACTTACGGAGGTAAACTAAAACCTTACAGTGGCTGACTTAACTTGAAGAAGCTGACAATTAACTTACAGAAGTTAACTACTAATTTATAGAGGTTAACTATAAACTTACAGAGGTTAACAATGAACTTACAGAGGTTAACTATAAACTTACAGAGGTTAACTATAAACGTACAGAGGTTAACTATTAACTGACAGAGGTTAACTATTAACTTACAGAGGATAACTATTAACTAACAGAGGTTAACTATAAACTTACAGATGCTGACTATTAACTAACAGAGGTTAACAATTTAACTTATGGAGGTTAACTATTAACTTACAGAGGTTGACAATGAACTTACAGAGGCTGATTCCTTTTTTTCTTCTACTTTCACTTTTCTGGGTCTACCAGGACCCCTAGCTCCCTCTTCTCTTGGTTTTCTAGGTCTGTACATACATAGATATATATATACATATATATATACATAAAATCACAAAATACAATTACCAGTACATTGTCATTTGATGATTTTTGGCAAATTCATACGAATAAAGTCAATCAAGAAGTATGTCAGAATATAAACACAAAATAAATTGATAATGTTCACATTATGTATTTATTTCATCAGAATTTTCAATGGTTGTCAAGTTAGTTTACAAATTTACAAGAGAACAAATAGAGTTTTAACATTTTGTAAATATAATAAACATTAATAAAAGTTTCATTAGGTGGTCTTATTAAAATGTATGCAAAATTTTGATATCTTTAAAAGTGTTTGAGTAATGGGCTACATTGAAATGTTTGCATGACAATGATGACAATGCAGCAATCATAATAGTAAGACCTTTTCTTTGAAACAGAAAAGCTAACAAACATATAATAATCCCAAAAAACAAGATAATAAATGTCGTACAGACAAAGGGGAACAGGATGATGTTGTTTCAGTTATATGTTACCTTTGTACTTTTGGTTTCTTTTCAACAGTTCCACTACCAGAGGGCGCTGTATTATCCATTTCCTCTTCTGTCTGGTGGTCTGGAACATTTTTTACTAAATCTTGCAGAAAATCAAATGTCTTCTCCGATTGGATAGCTTGTTTTCTGATGCGCAAAATGGAATAAAACAGATTTATACACAAAATGACAGATACATGCACTTCATAATAATTTTAAGACTTATCATTTTAGTTATAAAATCATTATACATTAATATTGAGATGGTCTCATAGGATGAAATAGACATGAAATATTGAAAACTAATCCATATGTATGTGGTCATTACAATGAATTGGTTTTAATATGTACAATACATAATCAATAATATAATTATATTATAATTAGTTAATATAATTAACAATATGATGTTTAGGCCCGAGACAAATAGCTGCGTGTACAGTTAATCCACTAACCCAATTTTTGGTGCCATTGCTAAAGTTGCAAATGACAAAATCCAAAGTACAAATCATACCACCAGAGTATGAAAAGCATAATTAAAGATTCGGCAACTGACCTATCATACTTTTTGGTCAAGTTACCATAAAGACGACTACTATCTAGTCTTATGATCCACTTAATAATTGAAACGTATTCACACAGCAAGCCATTGATAAGGAACATGTGATTTTTAGTGACATAGTATCAATTGGTCAGTGCCTATCTGTATCAATTCTATATTTGTACAGGAAGAAATAATGTTGATTTGGGATGAACCCTTCGTACATCTATAACAGGAAGATGACAAAGTAGAAACTAAACAAAGACATTGCTATGGCTTCATAATATGCTAATTTAGAGCTAGATTCTTTCTGTTCACAATATCTCTAATAGGTCTCAAGTATTTGAAAATCAATACTGTAGTAAAGATTTTCCAATTATATCAATAGGAATGCACTCTATATGGAAGCATTCACCAATTATCCTTTAACTAAGTGCCAGACTGCTTGTCAGTTAAAATTTTGCACTTTGTACAATTTACTTCTGAGGGAGTTTTACACTATTGTGAACTACAACACAGCAGAAAATGAAAGTATACATATTATGCTGATATTGCTATTAGCCAGCAACAAAATATTTTTTTTAAAAATAATTTGTCCAATTAAGTATGTATAACCTTATCATAAGTATTAGTAAAATTTCATTTGCAGTGTATCACTGCATCATATGACCATAGAGTAAGTGTTACCTATCAATCTAAATTTTGTTATATGTATGTATGTATATGCCTCGGTATTTTCTTACCATTAAAACTGGAGAAGTTGCCAAATAACCAAGACTGTTGTATGATGTTAAACCCCAGTGAAAAAATAACAAGAGAGCCATGATGACCCTTTTTTCCTCACCTGAGAAAAGATTGCAACTTCAAGGTTTTCCTGTAATTTGACCTGTGACCTAGTTTTTTGACCTGAATTGACCCATGTTCAAATCTGTTCATGACATCATTAATACAAACATTCTGACAAAGTTTGGGGAAGATCCAATCAAAACTGTGTCTTCTAGAGAGTGAACACAGGCTTTGACCTGGTGACCTAGTGTTTGACCGGAGATTACCCATGTTCAATCATGTCCAAGATATCATTAAGAAAAACATTCTGACAAAGTTTGATGAAAATCCAATCAAAACTGTGACCCCTAGAATGTTAACAAGGTTTTCATTTGATTTGACCCGATAACCCATGTTCGATCTTATCCAAGACAAACATGCCGACCAGTTTGATGAAGATTCAATCAAAAGTGTGACTTCTAGAGTGTTAGTAACCACCAGTTGTGGACAGCGCACACTGGAGACTGACTGATCAATACAGCTCACTCAGGTGAGCTAAAAATTCTACAAATTGCCTCATGTAGCTAAATAAGATAGTGATTGTTAGAAAGCTCATCTATTCATCCCAACCCCAATTAAATAACTAAATTCAATCATGTGAAAAGATTTTTTTTTCAAACTAAAGGCATTATGGTTGACAAAAAAATCTTAAGGACAGAAGGAAAGAAAATTAAACATACATGTGGGATGAAGACAATGTCTTTGCATTTTTGGCTCTGGTTACAGCTGCAGTTTTCTCAATCAGAGAATCAATAAACAGTTCCAAAGCTCGAGCTGAAATTTACTGTTAAAGAAACAACTACAACAAAAATCACAGAACAGTATGTAATGAAACCATTCAATACATCTACAATGTTCGGCAAGGATATTAAGGTTGAAGTAACATGAAATGACAGAATTAGAAATACCATTTATTCCCTAATAAATGCCCCAATAACATTATATTACATTTTTTTCAATGTGTTCAGTCATAGTTAACTTTTAGACACATTGTATCAGGCTTCTCGAATTTGCTGGAGTACTTGCCTGACACATGGTCAGGCAAAATTAGAATTTCTGTCTGACCAAATGAAAATTTGTCTGACCAAATACATTGTAAATAAGTTATAAACACTTAAATATTTTACGGTGTCCAAATTATAGTGCTATATTGTACTTTTCACGATTCATTAATATTACCGCACACATATTCCCATACAGTGTTGTCAATCTATGTAAAAAAAATATAAAAAAATCCATACCTACCGACCCATATCTTTTGGGCATGTAACCAGAAACAAACCTTTTTTTAGGCTTTATAGTTAAATTGTTTATGGTCATCAATTTTATTTCTCAAACAGTGGCTCATTAAATTTTGGGAAGACATTTATAAGAAAACATAAGGTAATACACCATGCACTTAATTAAAAATGAGTTTTTATGATAACATTTAAGATTCAAAGAGACATGTGATGAATACATGTAGTGTATGGTGTACTTCAGTTGCAAGTTTCTCTGGTACAGAGAGTTTTTTCTCAATTCAATATAAATTTGTAATTAATTTATCTTTACAGACAAGAAAATGATCAAAGATATCGGAACTGTCAATGTTATTTTCACTACTACCATCTTCCAACAATATCTAAAATTGCATTTGTTTAACAAAAACATTTATTGCACAGAGTGATAATAAAATCCATTATTACTGTCTTCTTGAATGATGGTTTGTCTAAATAATCTTGTAGTGTTTAACATCAGGTTTCATTAGATAAATGCAGTGTTTACTCTATAAGACATACAAGTAGATACCTTTCATATTGATTGAACTAATAAGTTTGAGACCAAACTATAATATCGATGATATGGAAGAAAGGTATGTATAAACACTCAATAGTGCAAACATTCTATATCTTTCACAAAAAATTATGCTGTCTTTAATTTTACCCTTGTTGAACTAGCATGAAGACTTATCACCTAAAACTATCAGAATTCAGGTTATTAAAAAATTTGGACATGACAATGATTATTTCAGGCTGCTTGAAACTGCTGGAATACTGCCTGACATGAAAATTTGTCAGACTGAATATATTTCAAATAAGTGATAAGTGCTGTAAATCGTGCCCGCCTCCCGGACATCTGGTCTGGTACTCATGGAAAGTTATTGGACCTGCTTGAAATTTGCCTAACATGTCCGACAGTCCAGCAACTTTTGTGAAGCCGGTTATTTGTGACCAATATTTTCAAAATCCAAACAATGATGACAATAAGTTATTAATAGGACATGATTTAATACCATATTTTTACCCTTACCATGAATATGCACTAAGTTCAAGGGCCACTGTGGCCATTGTCTCATAGAATCATGAGAAAAAGTCATTTTAAGGCATTTCTATTTTTAGCTCTAGAGGCCCCTAAAAGGGGCTGACCAAATTTATTTGAGCAAACTTAAGAGAGGACCATCTAAGGATGCTGCAAGCCAAGTTAAGAGATGATCAAGCCATCAGTTCATGAGAAGAACATGTTTAAAGGTATTTCTATTTTTAGCTCTAGTGGCCCCTAAAAGGGGCCAACCATTTTTATTTGAGCAAATCTGATAAAAGAGTATCTAAAGATTCTACAGACCAAGTTTGGTGATGATCCATCCATTGGTTCATGAGAAGAAGATGATTAAATGCATTTCTATTTTTAGCTCTAGTGACCCCTAAAATGGGGTAAAATATATAGGATGGAATAAGAGCAAATTGCACTTTGAACGTCAAAAGGCTCCTACACAGCAAATTTGAAGTAAATCTGACAGGTTGACGCCAGACGCCAGAGCATACACCCACCCATCTAACTAATCTAATAATAATAATAATGATCAGTATTAAAATAAAGTAATCTCAACGACGAGGTGAGCATCGTGATCCGAAACGTCAATCTCCTCTGTGCCCAACTAGCGTTTGTAAACAACAACAACAAGGCATTTTATATACCCAAATACAAGTACACATCAAATCTTGAAAATAAATATTCAAGAATAAAATACTGTATAAGGAGGGTACAAGCTGACTGAGGTACGAGTTGACTAAGTTACAAGCTGACTAGTTATCACTGTATTTAACGCATCACAGGTGCAGTTGGGAAGAGCAAATTTACACAGCTGATTCAAATTCTATACCCAGGGCCTTTTTTCACGGGTAGGGGAAAGGGCCTTTCTTAAATTACGGGGAAACATAATACTGTATTTTTGCCAAAGGGGAAGAAAAAACTTGATGCAAACTGAATTTTAGGGGAAATCTGCATGAATTTAAGGATTTTCCTTGAGGCGAAGATGCCTATGAACGGCCCTTGCTATAGAAAGAAAAAAAGACCTGATATGTGAAGCACACATCTAATGCAGCGGTTGTATAGTGTGATAAATTTGAAAAGTCACATTATGGTAAAATATATATGGTACAATATGGCTGCTTGTACATGCTATGAAAAAGTTTAAATCAAATATTTGAATTTTGGTGTCAGATACTAAGAATTTATGGCTTGGTATTACAGATTGTTGTTATTTATATTGATTTGAGTAAGTTCTATAAGTTACTGATGCATTTTCACGCAATTCGTGTTTCTGCACATAAACATGCATTTCTTTGTTGCATAGGATAGATAAAAGTTAAAAAAAAACCCACGGAAATCTTATCCTTGGTGCCACAGTAACAATAAAAACCAGTAGGGGCCAGACCCGGGAAAAACACTGAGGATCCTGAAAATTCTGAAAACTTTTAACCATGTTGTAAGGCTGAGAGGATGGCCCTTAGGAAAACATTTATAAAATCGGCCAACCTGAAAGCTGAATAAAAAATGCTATAGTGAGCCCTGCATGTAAAGGGAAGAAAAAGAATGAGGACAGTATAGTCTGAACACTGGTCTTCAGCCCTACCTTTGGGTCTAGTCCCATAGAACCAGTGCACTACCACCATCATATCATCACAAATTCATTATCAATAGTCAAACACCAGCACTCATGTCCATATATCCCTTGTAACCCAATTATCGGTGAATACTAAATACCGGTGATTCTATAAATAGCCATAACATACAAGCATGCGAAACTGACCGTTGTCAACAAACGCTGCGCTTGGTTTATCTTGGTTCGCGCCATCTGTCGGCGCCGAAACAGAGTTATAATGTCATTTTTGAGGGTGAATAAGCATTAAAATTAGTTTAATTTAAAGAAAATGATAAAAAATATTCATGATTCAATCAAAAGATTTCAAATTTTGTTGTTTTTCTTAGAAAAAAATGGATTTGTTTCATAGCCATCTGCAGGTGCTCGCTTCCGTTATAAAGATACTATGTTGAACTTCCTACCGATAGTTTTTCCTATCCATAATGTAACTTAATAGAAAACTATGCATGGAAACATAACAGGAAGTTGACAGAACACTATAAAAAGTGCCCAGTTGTTGTTTTTGAAACATTTAAGTTGAAAGTTTCACATTTGAAACTGTTACCTTATATATAGCTCATTTGTATAGTTTGGAAGTTTAACCCAGTACAGTAAAATGGGTGCTACATGATGACGTCATGTGACATTGAGAGATTTTTACTTGATCACCGGTATTTAGTATATTCGAGGAAATAGTGATGTCACTCTACAGCTTTGTACTCATTGGGTTGCATGCACTAGATTAATGGAGATTTTGTACATTTGGCTGTTGACATCTGCAAAAGAGATATGAACTGATAAATCACTATATTTATTTATGGGGAGTGATTTGTTTTCTTTTTTCAATTTCCGGTCTAAATTTAGCATCACCGGTATTTAGTATCACCAGTATACTCAAGACTATTTCTGATTATGCAGCTGAAACAATTTCTAAGCAACAGCCATTATACTCAAGGCAAATGATGAATGTGTATAGCATATTTTGAAGCACTTGACACATGAAAAGGATACATATTATAACAGGTACAGCGGCGGCAACTTTTCCAACATCCTCGTCCGTTTGCATGATCTTTTTTATTCGGGCCTGTAATAAAGAGTGTTAAAAACAGTTAAACATTAAACAACACCAATGAATCATTCATTTATCAAAAAACAAAGTGTGCACAAATACAGTTAAAAAAAAAGTCTGTAATATATTTCATATTGAACAAAAATCAAATTACCGGTGGAAATCTTGCGTTGTATTTCTTTTTCTTACTCGGCATCTTTCTTCTTTCACTTTTCGCCGGAAGGAAATGGATTCTGTGCGTTTACACTACGTCATGAAAAAATAATATGCGGATCTAATGTTTATTTTGAGGCGTCGCTGTGCTAAGGAGGGGCGTTAATACTCTATGAAGAATAATTTACCTCCCTTGTGAGCTAAAATCCCCGGATGTTAGACAGAATCCCGTGATTCATGCTTACTGCAAATTATTGATTTTGCTTTCTGGATTTCGACGAACAAGTCATTCTAGCTCGAGAGACGCAGTTGAATGGCTGAACAACCGGAGGTGGAGGGTCAAGTGACCCAGCCTGCGGCTGACCCGGACAAATTCGCTTCCTATTTATGTCGATGTGTGCCAGTTTTACTTGAAGACCGAGTTGATGCCTCTCCTAGTCTCAAGGCCGCCTTAGCAGACAAGGGTCATGTTGAACAGATCAAGAAGTTTTTAAGTGACACACAGGCGCCGGCTCTTCTCGTTCAGAGGTCATCTAATAAAGGTATATGTTTATTTGAGCTTTTTATTTCATTTTCTCTCATACGCCCACTTTCTTATGCAGTGTTATGAGGCTTAATGATATAATTGTTCTGATATTAATTCCACGAATTTTGTGGATTCTGTTTTTTCTGCATTTTGGTATCCTTCAGAAAATTTGTCCTACAATGTGGGACATTTTGTATAAAAGGTGTTCAAAATGATGGAGAAGGTATTGATATCATTCAATATGGGCCCCTCGTTGGCCTCAATATTGCCCCCAGCATTGGCCTCAATATTGGCCCCTCATTGGCCTCAGTATGATTATGGAATGATAAAACTAACTAGGAAAATGTCATACAACTCATTGGTGTGAAGAGTTGCCGTCTAGTTTACCTAGTACAGTGTGAATCAGACTTTATTTTGTAGCTGTCATCCAAAATTTATTATTTGAAATAACAATATATTGTCTTGTATGTCTAAACTCTATCCTTCATGAACACTGTTTCACTAATAGTATCACTATCATGATTATGTAACATGTATTTATTAAATAATTGAACCCATTTTTATAATTTGTTTATTGATTTTAATGGATATCTCACTGAATATATGACTTATTGAATTTCTGTTTATTTATGCATGTATCAGTATCACATTTTCCAAATGGTCTGGTATGGGCCTCCATTTTAGTTTATGATAATTTTTTTTCCAAATATATCACTTTGTAGAATATATGTTATTAGCTATTCAAAAAGGATGATATCTTAATTAACTTTTATGAGATTTCCTGTACAATTATGCCCCATAGTCTATGGATGTATCATATTTTGAATAAAAATGAAAATAATATCAAAGTAATTGTAAAAAAATATTAAAAAAAAAATCAAAATTAAAAAAAAAAATCTTATATAAATCCACAAGGAATATGGTTACCTCCATATAATTTTTTGAACTTTTAATTCAAATGTGTGTTATAAAGACAATTAAGATTAAATTTGTGGTTCTAAAATAAACAGAGCCAAAAATAAATTACTTGCTGGTTTGATCAATTACTTGGGCAGAATGCATAGCATGAGCTTGATAATCTGATCAAGTTGGTATGAATATTGGTGATATGATAATCTGATCAAGTTGGTATGAATATTGATGACTTGATAATCTGATCAAGTTGGTATGAATAGTGGTGACTTGATAATCTGATCAAGTTGGTTTGAATATTGGTGACTTGATAATCTGATCAAGTTGGTATGAATAGTGGTGACTTGATAATCTATCAAGTTGGTATGAATAGTGGTGACTTGATAATCAGATCAAGTTGGTATGAATATTGGTGATATGAGCTGTTATTAATTTGTTACCCTTGTTATGATATTACAGATGACTCTGAAGAAGTCAGTGAAGGTGGAGAGGGTGATGGTGAGGGTGCAGTTACCTACATCATCTCATCTGATGTACATTTCACCAGTTCAAAAATGAGCAGGTATGTACACTTGGAGTGTGTTATAAAGATAAAGTGACCATATTGTTGATTAGGAAATTAAAATGGTACACTATTGACTGAAGATTCAATGTTAATTTTTAATGTTTTTGATAAAATTTTCTTCTGTGAAAAAATGTTATTTATATTTATAGCTTGGTGTTCATTAAGAGAGGTACAGTGGTTGAAGCAGACAAGTCATTCCCCTCACAGTTACAGATGATGAATCTAAGTGATGGTTCTCCATATGAAACCTTACATTCTTACATCAGTAATGCTGTGTCTCCATACTTCAAGTCATACATTAGAGAAACTGGCAAAGCTGAGAGGTAAAATCAAGATATCAGTGATTGTATTCCTGCTTTGAATCAGAATCCTGTAAAATTGCACATATACAAATTGGTCAAATATTTCCCCATTTTAGCATATATTACAAATTGTGTTTTGCCAAGTTACAGGTTTTAATGGCTTGTGATTTGTCTCTGTTTGGGTGTATTCAAGATTAGAAATTCCCATACTGACTGGTTCTTACTAATTTAGTAATTGCTGAAAGACCAAAAATGTTGGATACTCTGAAAGCCTGTATTTATTGATTTGATGCCCATTTACCTTATAGCCGAAGCTGAATTATTTTGTTTCCAGCTGTTGCAAGTTTGCCATATTGATTGAATTACATGCTAATAGTTTCATAGTGCATTACATTCGTAAATACATTCCGTTTTGAGCTTAAAGGTTAATATGTAATGATCAATGATTGATTGGTGTCTGCAGGACATTCTTGAGAAAAACATCAATCAAGGAGTGTGTTAACACACAAATACATTGGTCAATTTAAATTTGCCATTTCAGGGACGGAGACAAGATGGCTCCTGCTGTTGAAAAGAAAATTGTAGACCTAGAAATGGGGCTACTACATTTACAACAGAACATAGATATCCCTGAGATCAGTCTACCTATACACCCTGTAGTATCCACAGTGATCAAGAAGTGTGCTGAAGAGAGCAGAAAACCCAAAGTTGAAGATTTCGGTGACAAAGTTGAGGATGCACAGTTCCTCAATGCGTTACAGGGTGGTGTTAACAGATGGATCAGAGAAATTCAAAAGGTAAAATGTCAATAAATGAAGGAATTTTTAAACCATCAAAGAAGATTGTAGCATACATTTCCCATTTCTCAAATATTAGTAGTATAGTATTGAGCGAGTCTAGGCCACCTGGCGGTGTTCGGATTTTCACTCACTTCGTTCGCTCAAATCCTCCTAAACTCGCTCAATACTATACTACTACGCTCAATACTATACTACTATCATTGTGTCAAATTGTACAATTACAAATTTATCAATTTTGGTGTACAATCTGCCACTTGACAAAATATGTACAATCACAAATTTATCAATTTTGGTGTACAATCTGCCACTTGACAAATTATGCATGTGTACAACCTGCCACTTGGCAAAATATGTACAATCTGCCACTTGACAAATTATAAAATTGTACAACCTGCCACTTGGCAAAACGTGTACAGTCTGCCACTTGGCAAAACGTGTACAACCTGCCACTTGACAAATTATAAAATTGTACAATGTACCTAATTGAAAATCTGTTCTTCAAAAATGAGATCCCAAAATCCCAAATTATTCAAAGACCTTATCGCTGAGATAGACATTGATGATATTGATGAGTATGATATAACCAAATATATAAATGTATTGAAGGACAAAATAGATATCAACAGATTCCCAATAAAAACAAAAATAACAATAACGAGCGAATTTTCAACCCCTATGTCATTTGATATAATAGAGAGTCACTACTCGCACCCTGTTCAAGTCATCCTATCACAAAATAATATATCCAAATTTTATGAAGATCTAATAGATAAATTTCAGGCTTGGATAGATAAATTTCAAGAACGAGGATCTGGATTTGTTTTTAGAAATATCAAAAGTACAAAACTCAAATTATACAAATACAGTATCCAGAAGGCTTCGTCTTATATCCCTCTTAAATTCAAATCAAGCAACATCATCAATGTTAGAAATACTAATGATAACAAATGTTTTCTTTGGTCCATATTAGCAAAACTATATCCCGCTGATGATCACAAATACAGAGTGAGCAAATACAAAGATTATGAATACCGCATAGATATGACTGGCATTGAGTACCCCGTTAGAATCAAAAGTATCCCAAAAGTTGAGAATCAAAATAACTTAAGTATCAACGTATTTGCGTTAGAGAATCAAAAAAACAAACATTCGTTATATCCAGTATATATAAGTACAAGGACACAAGATCCAATAATAGACTTGTTGTATATTGAAGATAATGGTGAGGAGACACATTATTGTTTGATCAAAGATTTGGATAGTTTTAGATGTACCGACTCCAAACATAAATCGTTCACATGTAGAAATTGTCTCCAAGGATTCCAAAGATTAGAAACTTTAACAAAGCATAAAGAAATATGTTACGATAACGAATATTGTAGAACGATAATGCCAGATAAAAATATTCTTAAATTCAAAAATCATCATTTTAAAAATAAATTGTCATTTGTTATATATTGTGATTTTGAATCAAACAATATCCCAATAAAGTCATCTCAACCAAATCCTAATGAATCGTACACAAATCCAATATTCAAACAAGAAATAAATAGTTATGGCATATATGTCAAATCTGATTGTCCACAAATATACAAATCACAATACTTTTCGTATATTGGCAATGATGCGATAGAGAAGTATATTGAAAAAATAATGAAGATATTCAAAGAAATAAATTATAATATATATCTCAACGAACACAAAAAGCCAAAATTAAATGCATTTGAAAGAAAAGAATTTCAAGAATCAACCAATTGTTATATATGTGGAGTTGAGTTTTCCGAAACGAAAATACGAGAACATTGTCACTATATTGGCAAATATCGAGGTGCAGCATGTCAATCTTGCAATACCAAAGACGGCAAAGCAACCAAAATGATCCCTGTATTCTTTCACAATGGCTCTAATTATGATTTTCACTTTTTGATTGAAGAACTTATGAAGTACGAAGACGAGTACAATAAAGTAACGTTACTTTCCAAAAATTCAGAAGAATATATCTCAATAGAATATGGTTCATATTATAAAAAGTTGAGATTTCTGGATTCTTACAGATTTATGTCTAAAGGCCTCTCAGACTTAGCAAAGTCGATGGATCGCTTCCCAATATTAGAAAGTGAATATCCAACATGCGATTTATTAAAACAAAAAGGCTTCTATCCATATGAATATATAACGTCTATCAAAATATTAAAAGAACCAAAGTTGCCGCCAATAGAAAAGTTCTATTCAACACTAAGACAAGAGGGCATAAAAGATAAAGAATATGAACATGCACAAAATGTATGGAACACATTCAAATGTAGAACTTTAGGAGATTATCATGAGCTATGTTTGAAGACTGATGTTCTCATACTGGCAGATGCCTTTGAGAATTTTAGGAACTTCTTTTTAAATAATCATCAAATAGATCCCTGCTATTGTTACTCAGCTCCAGGACTTACATGGCAGTGTGGATTAAAATATACAAATATAGAACTAGAATTGTTAACAGATTATGATATGTTGCTAATGTTCGAGAAAGGCATACGTGGAGGGTTCTCAGGTGTCCTTGGTCCAAGACATGTCAAAGCATTTAACAAATATACTCCCAACTATTTGGATGATGGAGTTAGAATATTGGATGATAATGAAAAGCAAGAGGCACTTAATATACTTAAAAATGGTGGAGATCTAAATAAGTTTCTTGAAGAAAAATATTTATTGTACTTAGATGCAAATAACTTATACGGCTGGGCGATGTCCCAAAAATTGCCAACTAAAGATTTCAAATGGGAGTCTGATCCAAATTATTATTTGAAGATTCCAAAAGGCAGAGGATGTATAATAGAATGTGACTTAGAATATCCAAATGCTTGCAGACGCAAAACATACAAATATCCATTGGCGCCAGAAAAATTGAAAGCAAATAAAGACGAAATGTCAGATTATCAATTAGAACTATTAGGAGATAGGCCCGTAAGCAATGAAGAAAAGCTGTTCTTAACATTATACTACAAAAAGAATTATATTGTTCACCATAGTATTTTAAAAGACTATATCAAGCTTGGAATGAAAGTTACTAAAGTATACAGAACGATATCTTTTGATGAATCAAATTGGCTGGCCAAATATATTAACTTTAATACCGAACAAAGAACAAAATCAAAATCTGCTTTTGAGAAAGACTTATGGAAACTTATGAACAATAGCTTCTATGGCAAGACATTAGAAAACATAAGAGGACGAAGTGAAATTATACTTTCAACAAATAGAGATATAGTACAAAAATATATAAATAAGCCAAATTTCAAAGACTCCATAATATTCAATGATAATCTAGTTGCTATAATTAACAATATCACATCTGTTAAATTCAACAAGCCAATATACTTAGGCATGTGCATATTAGATTATTCAAAGCAATTGATGTATGACTTTTATTATAATGTTATAAATAAGTTATGCCCTAAAAATAAACTTGTTGCAAGTGATACTGATTCTGTTTTCATATCAATTGAAACTAAAGATATTTATGAAGATATGAAACAAATACAAGATCATTTAGATACATCAGATTATCCAACTGATCATCCTTTGTATTCAGAAAAAAATAAAAAAGTGATTGGCAAATTTAAAGATGAGCTAAATGGCGAAATTATGAACGAAATAGTCTACTTGAGGAGCAAGGCGTATTCGTTCACATATGCCGGGCAACGAAGTCCTCCAAAAGAAGAAAAGAAATTAAAAGGGATAAGCAAGGTGACAATTAACAAAAATATAAATTTTGACGATTATAAAGATTGTCTATTTGATAATAAAACTAAAATGAATATAATGTATACGTTGAACTCCAATAAACATAATATGTACATTAATGAAGTTAATAAAAAAAGTACAACACCATATGATGATAAGAGGTACATATGTGAGAATAGAATAGATACTTTGCCATATGGCTTTCGTATTTAATTCCCCATGCCAAATCTCATTTTTGTTCCAATAACTTTATTAACAATCGATCTATCTATTTTTTCTTTTAGAGTGGGGTTGTAAATGCCCTCCATCTCCGCTAGCATATTTTTGTCACATACTTTATTTCTAGTTTTTGTATCTTTATTTTTTAAATAACACACATCATGATGATACGCAGCTTTGTCAACTCTATTCACTGGGGTACTCCAACTTTTAGGCGTTAAGTCTCTATTTAATCTTTTATTTAGATTAGTGCCTGGTCCTGTAAAATTATGGCCGGGCAAATGCATTTCAAATGGCAAATTATTTATAGCTTTGTTCATCAGGCCCTTGCCAAGACGGTCGCGAACGAATTGATATTTTATTATTCCGCACACTTCGCATCTCCCCCGTCTCATTGGTCTATTATTTTTTGAAATAATATCCTCAATATTGAGAGTATTTGTGTGTTTTTTACATTTTACGCAATACATTTTTATATATAAAAATCAAGTTCAAAATCATGTTTGAAAATACGTTCGAAAATAGGTCCGAAAATAGGTTCAAAAAATCATATTCAAAATGGAGATACAAGATCTATCTTGGAATATAACGACTAAGCGCAACAATCATCATCTTTTGCCTAAAAGTATTAGAGGGCTGATTATTGGCAAATCTGGATGCGGCAAAACTACACTATTGCTTAATCTCTTGCTAAAGCCGGAGTGGCTAGATTATGACAAATTGTTAGTTTTTGGAAAGAGTCTATTTCAGCCAGAATATCGTATTTTAAACGAAGCTTTTGAAAAGAAATTAACAAAAGATGAGATACTCCGACTTTTTGATAATCGTGAAGAAATTGTAAATAATAATATTTCGCCGAGTGACTTAATTAAAGCATGGGCAGCGAGCGAAGCGAGCGTTTCACGAAAGGGGATCGAAACTAATTTTTATGAATCTGCCGAAGATGTTCCAGATCCCAGAGAATTGAATCCTAAGGATAAAAATTTGATGATATTTGATGATTTAATTTTAGAAAAACAAAATAAATGCGAGTGTTATTATATCCGGGGGAGACATAGCAACGTCGACTGTTTTTATCTTTCGCAAAACTATTTCAAATTGCCGAGGCAAACTATAAGAGAAAATGCCAATTTTATTTGTCTGTTCCCGCAAGACTTAAAAAATATAAATCATATTTATAACGATCACGTGAGTCACGATATGGCGAAGGATGAATTTAGAAAATTGTGCAGAACTGCTTGGGCGAGACCATTTAGCTTTGTTGCAATCGATTTATCATCCAAAAAAGATAATGGCAAATATAGAATCGGCTTGGATGAATTCTATCTGCCGACCGAATAACTCACTTCGTTCGCTTAAAAATGGATCAAGAATTATTAGAAACTATCGCCAGAAATACAGAACCTAAAAGTTCATTTCAGATTATAGTATCTGATAATAAAACAAAATTTAAAACTATGTTCAACCCCCCAATACAACTTGACAAAACGCGAAAATACGAAATAGCACTTGTTAACCTTGAAACGTACTATTCTTTTCCAAATATCACCAATGAGAACAATCATTTCAAATATTCAAAAGATAATGGGGCGAATTGGGACACAATTAGAATACCTACAGGGAGTTATGATATAGTTGATATAAATGATTTTATACAGTCCGAAGCGCCCGGACAAAATATAACCATCACCGCAAATCCAAATACTTTAAAATCCAGAATAGAGATGAGAAATAATTTCGTTGTTGATTTTAATCATCCAAAATCCATAGGCAGAGTATTAGGATTTGATCGTAATAAATATAAATCTAGAATTCATGAATCTGAAAACGTTGTTGATATTCTCAGCATTAATAGCATACTTATCAATATAGATATTATTTCTGGCAGTTATGTAAATGGTTCTTCACAAAATACGATCTACAGTTTCTTTCCTAATGTAAGTCCTGGATATAAAATAATTGAAACGCCTCATAATTTGATATATTTGCCAATCACTTTGGATACAATACGTGGGCTCGAAACAGAACTTACAGATCAACATGGCAAATTGCTCGATTTGAGAGGAGAAAATATTACGATTAGATTTCATATACGTCAAATATAATCTTATAAAATGAGTTACATAAATACAAAATTGAATATTTCCGAAGGACAAAAAAATAAAATTAAACGCGCTATAAAAAATAGCACCGCCACGAGTATACGTTTGGACAAAGAGGATTTCAAAGGTGATGATATTATAGCTATCACCGAGACGCAATTGAATAAAATAAAACGAGCTTATGAAAATGGTGTGGGAGTGACTCTTAAATTAAGTAAGAAACAGTTGGAATATAACGCAAAAATTGAAGGTGGCTTTCTCCCTATGTTGGCAGCAAGTGCTTTGCCTGTATTGGCAAAGACGGTATTGCCTGCACTTGGCGTGGGTGCATTATCGGGATTAGCTAGTACTGCTGCGCAAAAAGCCATTGGCTCCGGATTGTATCTTAAAAAAGGTGGATGCGTTTGTCAACTAGAAACTGATGGTGAAGGGCTTTATTTAAAACCAGCCTCTGGTTCTGGATTCAAGTCTCTCGGTGATGGCTTGGATTTGAAAAAAGAAGGGGGGGAATTGTACGATGTAACTGGAGAGAACATCCCGCTGTTGGGATTCTTGTTATAAAATGGAGACAGATTTAAAGATTGAAGTTGGAGATATTTTACTGCCATATGCGCCATTAACTAATTTTGAATTGATAGATGCAGTCAAAAAATTAAAAATTCATAATTTTAGAGGAGTGTACATGAGAGATCAACTCCCCAAACGTCCATTAAAAAATGAATGTGGCATATTAAACTTGGATGATACAAATCCGAATGATGAATTTGGTTCATCAGATACAAAAGGAACACATTGGGTATGTTGGCACAATAATTTTTATTTTGATAGCTATGGAATACAACCGCCTCTGGAGATAATAAACTACTTAAATATTGAATATCCCAAAATAATATATAATACAGAACAAATACAGCCAAGGGGGACAATAATATGTGGGCACTTGTGTTTATTTTTTTTGGCGCGACTCACTTTGTTCGATTAAAAATGCCTGTAGATAAATTTGGAAGAATGCCCAAAGCTAAGGCCCCAAAATCAGATATATCTTTAAATTATATAAACAATAACTTTTTGAAAAGAGGAGAGATCGACATGTTTGGAAATAAGATCACGAATCTCGGAACTCCCACAGATGCCGGCGACGCGGCACCTAAATCATTTGT
>VIBL01000487.1:0-106777 GCA_008271625.1 Lutraria rhynchaena
CTGACAACAGGACACTACCTCCCGGAGGTAATATCTGACCAGCCTTGTTACATTTCATTTTTATCAAACCAGTCTCCACAGAAAAATTATGTAATTAGAAACATCTATATACTTACATGACGAAAAAGACTTAAAAAATTGTTGATTTTTGATTACACAACCCAAAATCTAACTGTGAGCAGGGTATTTTTTGATTATTTACGTACAAGAAAGTACATCTGAAAGAGATAAAGATTTAATGAAATAAGCATTTGCTCAGGATTTTATTAGTGACACAGAAATTTTTCATTTGTCATATCATAAAGGAATACACACGCTAGAGATTCAAATACTTGAGTGATGAATACTATATTGGAGATTGATTGCAAGTTCTGTAGTAATTTAATGAAATGACATTTATGTATTCATTTATACATTATTTTTTACATGATCTGAATAATAATGAAATATTCATGTATAACTGGAAATGTAACAAATGTAACCATTTTTTTAAGTAAGGGACCTGTCATCATTTCAATTTCTTGGTGAGACTTTTATTGTTTACATCATGCACAATTTTCAAGACATAGTAATTCTATGTTATCAAAAAAATACATGTTGTGTGCAAAAAAAATTTGCTGATCCTTAAGAAAAACCTTGTGAACACTTTAGAGGCCACATTTTTTGTTAGAGGGTCTTGAAAATAGCTTAGTCTTGATGATATAATAGACGGGATTGATAAAGGGCTGTGTGGGGTCAAAAACTAAGTAACGGGGTCAAATGGTAGAAAAACCTTGTGAACACTTTTGAGGCCACATATTTGGTTAAAGGGTCTTGAAAATTTTGTTGAAAATTGGTCAGTGGCTTAGTCTTGATGAAATCACGGATGAGATTGATAAAGGGCTATGTGGGGTCAAAAACTAGGTCACAGGGTCAAATGGAAGAAAAACCTTGTGAAGCCACATTTTTGGTCAAAGGGTCTTGAAAATTGGTCAGTGGCTTAGTCTTGATGATATCTTAGACAAGTGTGATAAAGGGCTATGTGGGGTCAAAAACAAGGTCACAGGGTCAAATGGAAGAAAATCCTTGTGAACAATTTAGAGAACACACTTTTGGTCAGAGGGTCTTGAAAATTGGTCAGTGGCTTAGTTTTGTTGATATGTCGGACAAGTTTGATAAAGGGCTTTGTTGGGTAAAAAACTAGGTTACCTGGTCAAATCATTGAAAAACCTTGGTAGCACTTCAGAGGTCACAGTTTTGATTGGATCTTCATTGAACCTTATCAGAATGGTTGTCTTAATGATATCTTGGACAAGTCCGAATATTGGTCATCTGACGTCAAAAACTAAGTCACCAGGTCAAAACCTTATTAATACTACATAGGTCACAGTTTGGATTGGATTTTCATCAAACTTGTCAGAATGTTTGTATTAATAATATCTTGAACAAGTTTGAACTTGGGTCATTTTGGATGAAAAACAAGGTTACCAGATCAAATCAGTCTTTATTAAGGTGAGCAAAATAGGGCCATGTGTTAGCAGCCATATATATTGCATGTAAGTCCTCAGATTGAATGGTGTGTCAGAAAGTAGATAAAAATTCAAGTCCTCATAAACCTGAATATTATCTATGAGGTATTAAATTTTGTGTTAACAAATGACTGGAACCAGTATGTATTAAACTTGGTGAACTATATATTTTAATCGTTAGTTTCTCAAAGTGTGTTGGTTTTATTTCTATTTTCAGTGATTCAGAGAACCGGAATGTAGGCAACTCCTGCACAGTAAATCACACAAAGTACACTACCCAATCAACAGGAAATGACTCTGACAGTTCAGGATATTCAGTAGTGGACAACTCTGATGATGATGATGAAGATTATGTCCCCTCAGAGGAAAGTGACATGTCAGAATTTAGTTCATTACAAGGGGACAGTGACAATGTATCTGATATAGTTCCATTGCAATGCAAAATGCAAATAATGTTTCATTGAACAATGCTGAATTGCTGCCTGAAAATGCAAATAACGTTTCATTGAACAATGTTGAATTACTGCCTGAAAATGCAAATAACGTTTCATTGAAAAATGTTGAATTACTGTCTGAAAATGGTGATGAAATTAGGAATGCCAAATCTGCCCTTAATGAAAACAATGAAATATTTGTAACAAGTAAAAAGTCTGAAAATGGTAAGAGAATATGGAATAAGAAACATTCATGTGTTTACTGTATGAAACATTTTGCAAAACTTACTAGACATCTTGAACAGGTTCACACCAATTTCAAGGGTACCTTTTTAACTTATACTACTTAAAATCTTAAATGTATTTGGTTAAAAAAACAGGAAGAACATGCAAATATATGAATCAAATCCAGTATGAAAAAAGTGATTACTCACTCATTTATCTTAGACAATACTTTTCATGTTATATTGATGTTTGGATATAATAATATACATGTATTTGTTTAACCTTATGTTTAACTTACCAGGTAATATGGTATGCATTGTATAGGTAAAGGATTGTTGATATTTGTTTCATATTGCTCTTGTTCATTCCTTCAAGTCCTCATTTTGATTGCTGAGGGTGAACATTGGACTGGAATATGAAATAAGTCCTCACAAAGTATGAATGATGTGAATTATATTGCACTATATTGTGAATTTGTTAGTACCTGAAATTGCATTTTACTACCAGTCTAATATTGTTGTTTAAATGTTCATATTGTGGTCTTGTTGACAGTATAATGTTAAATGTAGTTAGCAATTTGCATATCTAAGGCATATATGTATATTGCTGTATTGTACTTATTATAAGTTCAAGATAGATATAGTACAACAAGTCTTGACAGTATTGTAATTGTTCTTTTAAAGACATCAGTACTTATAAAGTACAAAACTGTATTCAGCATCACCCACTCCTTGGTATAGCCAAACTTCATGAAAACCTAGTCTGTTTGATATATCTCTTCATAAAGAAGCCCAATATAATTTATTTGGAAATGTATCAATATATTTAACATCACTTTATATATTGTTTTTATAAATTTCTTGTCATCTGCATTCAATATTTTAAACCACGGTTTTATCATTAATGTAAGTCTTCTACTCTGATATTTTATCCTACCTAGTTCACTGTATATAGAGTCATTTTGTGTGGTCGATTTAACATCTAATAGAAATATGCAGAATTGTAAATGAACACGTTCTATTTTTGTGCATGATGAAAACCCCAAACTTGACAACCGTAATTTAGTATTGGAGAAATTATCTTATCAAATAAATTAAGTGAGTGTTTGATATCTAGACCTGTAAATTTTATTAAATGTTTTCTTAGTTTAAAAATTGATTTTAGTGCTTGACTAACTAATGTAATTTGAGTTACCTCCACGATACAATTCCTGAATAGGTAAACATGCTGACTATTTCCAGGTCAAGGTCATTATAATAAATGTCAAATTTCTTCGTAAAGTACCCCCCCTTTCTAAAAACAATAACTTTAGTTTTGTCTGTATTTGCGTTAAGTTTTCATCTTTTACAATATGAGTATAAAATGTTTAAACCATTCTGTAAGTCTATGTGTGATTCAGACATAATTATTATATCATTAAATTACATTAATAAATATAATTTCATGAAATGTATGCTTCCAAACCTTTTTCATACAAGATGTCCTCTAAATCACGGGTATATAAGGACAACAAAAATGGACTTAAACATTCTCCCTGACGGATGCCTAGAAAGCATTTAAAAGATTCACTTGTGTTACAGCCTATTTTCACTTTCGATTTATCAAAATTGTACATTCATTCAATGATGTTAAAAACTTTACCACTTAAGCCAAGTTTAATTGATTTAGGCCAAAACATTTGATAGAGTACATAATAAATGTCTTTGGAAAAGTCGGTAAATGCGCCTTCAGGTTTTTGTTTTGGTTTATAAAATGCCTATATTATCGATTGTGCCAATATTAGCATGAAAGCCAGCTACTGTCTAAATATACATAACATGTATCCGCTGCGTTGACAATCGATTATTTATAATATGTGTAAAAAGATTGCCAATAACTTTAAAGAAATGCCTCTAAAATTATTCAAATTATTTATATATATATTTTTTGTGAATGAGTATTACATAACCTTCACTCCAGGAAGTTGGAAAATAACCTTTGTTTAAAATCTTATTGAATCATGTTAAATAATATATGACGACGTAGATTAAAAATTCATTGATAATTCCATCTGGTCCAGCGCTTTTGCTGTTTGATAATTGATTTAAAGATAAGTTTAATTTTGCCATATATATACAGTTATCTAGTGCTTCAAAACATTATTTTAAGTACTTTCCATTTAGATCAATTGTCTTCATTTGCTTGGAAAAACCTGTCAGCAGGATTATTTAAGGCTTTAAAATATTGTAAAAATTCATTTATCATTCTATTGTATATATGCTATTGTAATTATTGAACATGCGCTTTCTTTTTAAAAAACTCAAGTATAATGTAGCATTTTTGACCCTGGCTTTTAATAATTTATCTGTTCAGGATTTAGCATGTAAAAATTAAAGTGACGCTTACATGTATTGTTTTTGTAATTTGTGTACAAGTAAATTGTTTAAAAAAATAAGATTTGTATCGTGTGTTTTTGTTTTTACTTTCACATCAGATGTTGCATCTGCCTTTACCAGTTTTACAAGTTTTGTAGCAAATAATGAGGAAAACCAACATAACAGGAAAACTCTTCCTGCTTTCACTTTGTTAATCTACTAAGTTCAATGCCATGAACAGACGGTATTGTGATGACCTAACAATCAACTAATATGTTATAATGTTTCTGCCATGGACCAAAATGTCAGAACGGTCGATTTTCACTAGAAAATCATGGTAACATTACAATAATCTACAAAGCCTCTATGACCGGCAATGTACCCATATGATACATAGTCGTGTTGGTACGGTTTAAGACCATATCTAAGTACCCTGGAAAGCCTTCGTGGTCTCAACAAGTCTAAGAAGTTCTAAGATAATTGACATAAAAAATTCGCGATTGTAGCCACTTAAATAAGTTTTAGACCACATTCGAACTCTTAGGACCTGGCATGTAATCTTATGATACAAAGTTGTGTTGCTATAGGTATGGCCATCAGTTACGACCATATCCCAGAATCAAGATTAGTGCTATGGGCACACTATGCCACGGGTAGTCACGATGTATTGATTTCACATAGAAAACTGTAGTACTTGAATGTTTTTATTACGTTTTCATGCAGATTCAAGCCCCTATTACCCGGTATATGCACACGGTAATTATATTAGTGTTGGTATGAGTCATGGCTAAGACCTGTTAGAGTACCTTCGGAGCGCTTGATGTCCAGCATGTCTACGTAGGTACCAAATATATAGAAAATATCCCTCTTTCAACTTTGTTCGAGGTATGAGCACCATCGACCAGATGTTAACCCATATAATACTTTATATGGGTAATGGCTATCGTGTAAGGTCATATTCGAGTACCTTTGATAGCGATATTGGTCACACGAAGTCGCTCTGTACGGTAATGATGGAAGAGTTCCCTATTTCCCATTATGTCGAAGAAATACAACTTGCACCGAGTTCACATAAAATTATCACTAAGACCTACCCTTATGACCTGCCATATAATATGACAAGTAGTTATGCAGAATGGTTATTATGGTAAACGCTTGAGTTCATATCATCAGTCAAGTGCTTTGAATAGCACTTCGATTGTATGTAAATGTGTGTAAATATCTAACTAGGTACACTATGTTGAACTGCATTATACTGAAAACACGGTCGTATAACCTGTCATAAGTATCATTTTCGAACCGAATTTGGTCGGGTTTACAGCTCTTTTAAAATTATGCTGAAAATGCCCAAACTAAAATATTCTACATTTACATTTGTAAATGTTATAAGTACAAATTAATTTTGTGACATACAAAAACATCATAAGTTGCTATTTTGAAATGGTGATACTTAAGTTCGAGCTTTGAAATCATATCGCTTGAACCCAAGACTTGGGAAGTGCCTTACATGGACATATTTGAAATGTACGCCGAATTTAGATTTGTTTCTGACTTAAATGACCATACTATTACAATGTTTTTGTAGTCATAATCAAAAGTGAATTGTGTAACCAGGTATTTGGCGCAAAAAAAATATTTTGAGCTTGCGAAAGGGGATTTTCGTCGGGAAATGAAATCCACGTGATACACGCCTTCATCTATATGTGTCCTATCTAAAAAAAAAAAATACAAAATGCCCCGAATGTCAATAGAAGAAAGAACCCGAGCCGTGGGTCTTGTTCAGGCCGGTATGTTGAATGCGCAGATACGTGATACAATTGCTTATATTGCGTTCATTTCTGGTGCTATTGCGTGATATTACGGGATTAATTGATATCTTAATGAGTGAGTATTAAATCATACGAATCTTTCCGTTCAGAATTTGAATATGCAGAAGCGCTCTATCACCAGCTTGATGGAAAAATTCCGGTGTACTTGGAATGTATCTGAGGTCACGACTGCAAGTTGACGAGAAACGTTTTAAACTTCAAAATAACGACGACCGAACACGCGTTAATCGACGTAGTTGCGAGAGTTTTTCTGATGCATGCGTCATAGAAACAGAAGACTTTGGTGCAGGCTCCGTGATGATATGGGCTGGTATTCCCCTGCATACAATGGCAGTCATTGTGAATGGAAATTTGTCAGCGATTATGTAACAATATAAAATTCCGTGCCCGTTAGTGCTTCCAATGATGCAGCAAAATCGAAATATGCAGCTAATGCAGGATGGTGCAACTGTCTACATAGCACGATTGACAACTGGCATGCTTCGACACAACATAATAAACATATTGGATTGGCCATTAGCCACCAGATCTTAACACCATCAAAAATGTATGAGGAGAGCTCGTGCGGAAAGTTCCCCGTAACAAAATCTACAGCAGCCGCGTAACCACATCGTTGCGGTACCGAATTCCTACAGTGCGCTTCAGGAACTGTATACTGTCTATGAGACAGCGATGCCGGGCAGTTATTTGAACTAATGGAGGATTGACTCATTACCGATATTTTGGTAACAGGGAGTCACCCCTTGCAATTATTGAACGTCATTGTTTCTTTTTACGGATAACATTTTGTTAAAATCAATATAACTGGCCCACACTGACCCATGTTATTACTTTTCAGGTTTGAAGAAAATACCACATACACTTTTGAGAAATTCAATTTTATGTACTCGGTGTAGTTAGAACATTGGTTAAGTGCCCATATACCCTCAAGAAATTATCATAATAAGACTGTACTATTAAAAAATCGAAGAAATCTTTCTCAGACTTTATAGTACAAGTATTAGATAAAATATCTATGAGCTCTGAAAGTTTTGTGATCGTGGCCGAATTCGTATTGTAAAGAAATCAGCCTTCGTAAAAAGTAGAGTTAATCAGTACTAAGCCCTCATATTGACGTCCTCGGAAGTATATGATTGTGTGAGATGCATACACAGTCCTCATAATACCTGGTTCTATTGATTTAGTGCAAAATATGCAAATGAGGGTCCTCAGATTGATGTCCTCAGAAGTATAGTTATATGTGAGATATCGTTATTGTGACTTAACGCTCTTGATATTGAGTTTTGAAGAAATTTGAATAGTTCTTATATTACATAAAGGCATTTTCATTCTTTCATTTGTTTGAGAACAAGAAAAGCGCACGTTAAAGAATAGTCCTCACAACGCTGCAAAAAATCATGGACCTCACAATGTAGCCAATACAAACAAGGGTGTGTGTGTGTGTGTATGCATTTAGTAAAGTTTCGAAAACATAATAAACATTTACATATTATTATAATAACAAATTGTCCTCAGCTAATGGCTAACTTCAACTTAAGATTTTGACTATGCATGTTAATAATTAGGCATACTATCATAATTCATCAGGTTTATTAAAGACTTCCGGCTTACGATAGTGCCATGATCTAAAATACATTACAAACACAACGGGGTTCAAATACATTCAGCGTACAAATACGTAGGCAAAAACTTGAATAAAAAAAGTAAATGACAGGGCGGGTCTGAATGAAGGTTCGCGTTGCTACAATTACGTTAGAACAATAATATTTATATTGTACAGTATAAACTTGAAAATGAGACCATGTACGGGACCCGAAAATCAGTCGTTATGATGAAGTGTTCTCCTTATCAAGTTGAATTATAGGGGAGTTAATAGAAGCCGGTGCAAAAATAAGTTGTCGTTATAATAAGCTGATCGTAACATTGCGGTGATCACAACGTAAGGGTTTACTGTATAATGTATAAAGATATAATATGGTATATAATAATAATATATTGTAAGAATATAAAGTCACGTCATATTTCACTCGCAATGTTCAATATATTTAGTATAACTAAATCGAGGACATATCTATCAAACACAAAAATAGTTTTGAAAATTTAAATGCAAAACGGATATGATGTTTACCTGACCACTATTGTTAAATTACAAGTGGATAGCATCGGAAATATATGGTTCGACTTCCATGCTCGGCTCATTTATATATAAAATACTTTTCCAATCCCATTATATCATATATTCTATACACATTAACGGTGCAATAAACGTCATTTTCACACTTCAAATATGAAAAAAGATGTGCACAGATTATAAAGTATTTCACAAATTGCATTCAAAGGCAATTCTAAGGAATAGTTCTAAGGAAAGATTTTCGATACACGATAATATCGTATATCAATTTTCGGCTTTAGTCGCGGAATTGCGACTTGTCTTTATGTATTTTAATGTTTGCAAAACACATGAAATTGTGCTGTTTAAATAAATAACATTCTTTATTATTCGTATCTTGTTCGATTTCTCGGCAACATCTTGGGCTAGAAGCTTAGTTTTGGTCTCATTTTGTGCGTAAATATATACCCGAAACCACTGCAAACTTTGTTTTAAAGCTTTCATCCCTGTTGGCTTATAATTTTACGTTTTGCGATTTCATTTAAGGTAATTTTGGGTTAAATTATGATGCTTTATAAATAAAAATATTGCATTTTTACCATCACAGGTCCGTTACTGATGCCTGTGATCTATACATGTTGCTAAGTAACTGAACCTCACGCTGCGCGATCTTGTTGACACGAGACGCTGAAAGATCACAAGTCAAAAATCGGCGGAAATTTTAAGTGGTCGTTGTCCACAGGTAGTGGCTACTCGAGGGTGGTCGTTAGTTTGACTGTATTGCGCATTTTCATACAGTGCATACATCCTAATATTATAATATTATAATATTATAGCCCAAGATGTTGCCGAGAAATCGAACAAGATACGTTAGAATTTGACCCGTTTTCTTAAACATAAATGCGGCCACACTGAAATGGCCTAATTTCACATACTAATGCAAAGCTGTCAGCCTATTATATGTCGAATTCAACAATAACTCCTTAAAAGAACAATTAAATGCATTAATATATGTCTGCGTTCAGATGACCCAAATATTCGAGTAATCAACATTTATATTGTCGAATGGGATTTTCTTAGACGTACACCGCCATTGCTAAATATAACGTGATTTCTGATTGGTCTATATTGTTTATAGTGACATGACGGTGTACGAGTAAGAAACATGCTTCGGATCATAACATTTAAAATCAATGAATGATATATTCTCCTAACAACGCGGAATTTATATGGTCATGTTTGATAGTCGAGTGGTACATGTATATTTCATATGCTTTATATGTATATGTTTATAGCTTTGCTGTTTGTTTGTATGCAGTCATTCAAGAAAATTTATGAGTTGTAATAAGTACAGTGCAACCTCTCCAAAGCAACACCCTATGGGAGACGCAAAATTATGCCGTTGTTGAGAGGTTGCCGCTCTATAGAGGTGAAATAAATAGTCAAAACGTACAGTGGTGTAAAAACATGCTGTTGTTGAAGAGAGGTTGTCGCTCAAGAGAGGGCCGCTCAAGAGAGGTTACACTGTATACCCGATTTCTAAATTCAGTATCAAAGGTCACTCTTCCGCGGCGCTATTTTAATGCAAATGATATTGTCTAGATAAAAGCATCGTGATTTACGCCATCATTTGTCTGTTATATTTGCATGACATCCGACAGACGATTTAGTGATCAATTGTTTTGTAAAGAAATTGTTAAGTATTAGTGTATGATCGTGTTCTTGGAATTGAAATTGTAGTTACATTCTTTATCTCCAGTTTAGAACAAAGGATATCATATGTCAAGACATAAAATATTGAATATGTTTGTTTTGTTGTCTAATGTGTTCTGTTTCCACATAAAATTTAGATTAAGAATGAGATTCCATATTGGAATATGTACTATTTAACTGGACTATTTAACAGTATCACAACTTCTACCTCATTAACATAATAAGACAAACAAAAGAGTAAATATGTATAGAATGGTATCATTTAAAACGCATTTTTAATAAAAATTAATAGGTATTCAACATTTTATGCAAGTTCTTAATTTACATAGAGTCAAAGTCACGAAAATGATATGCATAAAAACATGTGCATAAAAAGATACTTTATAAAAGAAGTTGATACCATTGTGGTTAAAAACAATTGATACACCACCCTATCATGTGATTACATAAGATACATTATGTATTCTCTGTTCCACGGAGGTGACATGGGCTACGCACGTAATTTCTAATTATATAGCAATATTGGAAATAGATAGACCTTTTCATTGGGCGTCACGAAATAGCGGCACTGTCACCTTTTAAGTCACGCTTTCAATAAGCGGCATTGTTTCGCTACCATTCTGTACTAATTTTAAACAAGACGGACACCAATTTTAAAAATTAATAAAACAGTGTCAGATTGCGTAGAATTCTGTGTTATTCATACGTTTGTAATGCAGTGCAGTAATAATAGCTTAGTCTCAATCACATGCAAGTGTGTTTCTATCTACAATCTTATTCATAATTGTAGCTCATCGGAGGGATTCTAGTTTTGTGACTTATGATAGTCTGCAACCAGCTAAAATGATATTTTATACATACATTTGAAACTCATTGTTGTTATTCTAGTATAATGTGTATCCGGTCGGCTAGAGTGGTTGCTCGCCAAGTTAGAATACAATGAGACAACAGACAATAGAACAACAAGGAAACTGTTGTATAAGATATTTATTCTCTTTGACTACATGTCCAAATGAACGATAAATACCAGTACTCATACAAATACGATCATGCCTCATTGTGTTTTGTGCTACCACTCTGGGGCTCGAACCGCCTCTAAAACCTCTTACAAAAGTCCTCACTTTTCCTGAAGAGAAAACTGTATTTTGTGACCCTCATACGTGTCCAACTTCCCTTAATAGGATATTAAACAAAAGCAAGAACCCGTAACTACAAGACTATGTTTCAAACCAGCGTGCGTTAGGCCCTAGGGTCTCGATCCGGGTCGAAAACCTCTCACAAACCTTCAAAATAATGATACTTTATGGGTTCGAACATTTCTGATCAACAGTCTTAGCCATGCCATGACTTTCAGGTGTATCACATCCACTCAGTTATGGTGTACAATGATAGCAAAGACCCATACCTACACAACTATGCATCAAACCGATATACGCCAGGTCTTGGGGGCACGAACCCGTTTTAGACGTTCATCCTCACGCTATGACTCACATTGGTACAGCATCCACTAATTTATGATCTCAAATGATAGCTAGGACCCATACCTACGCAACAATGTATCATATATCTATACACCAGGTCCTGGAGGGCTATTACCGGGCCGAAAACCTCTGTTTAGGACAAAGTTCAAAACCCTTCTGGTCAACATTTTATGCATGACATTACCCACAGGGGTATCCCAAACACTAAGGTTTCAAATGATAGTTAGGACCCATACCTACACAACCGTGTATCATATAGCTATGTGCTAGTCCTAGGGGTACGGACCGTTTCAAAAAGGTATTTGTTCTATTTTCTGTTAAATACTTATCATCCTGTGACCCGTAGGATGACCCTAGCTTTTCACACATGATCTTAAACGATAGGCAACACATGTCTTTGCGCAATGGAATATCACATAGGGAGTGTCTATTCGTTGGATTCGAACCGGGCCGAGAACATGTTAAATATGCAATTTCTCTACATGAAAATTAAATACGGTGAAGTTCTTGGACATGTTGTGGCCTCTATTAAATATTGTCTTAAACGATGACGAGGAGTCAGGTCTACACGACACCCCATGAGTCAAAAGGGCAATAACTCAAATGCAAAAGTGGAAATTAATGATTAATTTTGATGTTAAAGTGGCACATAATCTTCATGAAATATTAAATTGAATGGGTAAATACACGAATAATGGTGCGTCCAAACTAAAGGCCGAACCGCGTGTGGGTCTGATCGTGCCTTGAACATGCATTAGCTCCTCTGTACATGGTTCGTTAGTTGAGTCATTTAATATAGGCTTAATATATCTGACCAGAATGTAATTTCAAAGTCTCCATTATCTGCTAGACAAGTTATAAAAATAGTTTAGGATACTTCTGTTAGAGCATGTATTATGACATGAATATTAGAATATTTTTGTGTTGAGTTTTGTGCAATTTTGTGGTGTTTTTTAATTGATAGGAAACTAATTATAAATGATGATCCCATGAAATAGGGTTTTGTAGAATTATTGTTGATTGTTTTGTTTAAGCTTACTTTATCATATGTCAGTCTATTGTCCAGCTAAGCGGTGCTGTAATTTTAAGATATTATAAAGCCGTTTGTAGTTTTGAAGGTGATTGATTAATTACGATTGTTTGATCAGTCCTTTGTTAAGTAAAATACTTGTTACAATGTCCTCCCCTTGGTGGCTGAAACTTCAATAATCTAAATATTTAAGTGCAGTTATTTGTATGATGAAAACGTGTGAATTAGTTATCAATTGATTATATTTTGTGTCCACAAATGTCACACCCTCTAGAAGAAACATAGAACTTTGTGTTCAATCTTTGACACCAGGATGAACGATCATCGGCAACAGCAGAACTGAGCAACCTTTACAAGTCACAAATAGACGACTGCGCCACAAAGTTGCCAAAAAACCCATTAAGGTCTAAATCGAGTATTACACACAAAATTTTGTCGATCTTAATAATAGTGATGCACTACGTGCAGTTCTTACGGAGATTTACAGTCTCTCTTCAAGCTGATTTTAAAGACGGGATCTCCTAATTAAATGAATTTTGATAGCCTGAAATAAAAGTCATATTTTCGTGTTTAAGATTCTGCAATTATGTCTATGGGTGATATTTCTCGGCTCTTCACACGTGATATATGTTTGATTGATTGTATTCTTAGAAATATTTTCCTGGTCAGCAATCAAACGTGCAGGAGGAACCGGTGACAAACATATGAAGGCTTCACTTAATAATTTTTGAACTTAGTTATTGATTTATTTTATGAGAGGCTACAGTGGGGGTTATTTTTCCATTTTAATTGATTTTTTTTTCATTATTTTGCCACTGCTTTATTATTGACCTCACTTGAACGACAAGTCCTGTTTTGCAAGTTAAAAGTGGTAATGTTAATGGTTTTTAAAGATATTTTCATCAAGAAACATGGGAGATGAATTAATACGCCCATTCCAATCCCGTGTTTTCAATTTAACTATCTCAACTTGCTTTCAGAAACAAATGACCGCTCAGTTTTTTCTGTTACATGATAAACACGAAACGAACTAAAATTCAGTACTTTGTGATATCGAAGTAAACTGTCCATGAGTACTCATATCTGTGGTAAAAAGTTTTTAAAAAATTCTATTAGATGCCGAATTAAGTGCAAAACCGAGCGTAATACAGCTTTGTCAAATTGGTATATAGTATACATCTAAGACCTGAACTGATGAAACAATAACACATATGCATGTCTTAGAAATCAAATTATGACTGTCTGTTTATGTTTTATAAATTTTAATGTATATTCTTCATTACTGTTTCATTTCTAATGCACCAAAATAACAAACACTTTGTGATTAGTTAGTACACAAATTTGACACCTCGAAACTATGACGATAAACGAGCAAACAACGAGCATACTAAAATGAAAATTCGCCCCAACCTGTTTCATTATATTTGGTATATGCCATTTTGCAGACTTGATTTTGTTTCAAAATGTTTAATACCGAAGAAACTAACAATTCTTGTGCATCGGGATTAAATATCCACGTATATCTCAGATTGAATCAAAACATTTACTGTCTTATAAAGAACACGCAATATTTTGCAACGCAAGTTAAATATCCTTTCAACTGTTGAGATAATAAATGATAACGTATTGAAGTCTTATAATGAAAGCTCCTTTGATATCTTATTACTTATCTGAAAACATTAATTTTACATTGATTATACATAAACAACTGCATAGCATAGTGTTACGCTCATGCATCATTTATAAGTCCTATGCTGCTACAAGATAGCTCGTATGAAAACTAGGTGATTATATCAATCACTATTTTATTCAACAATCACATGGTGTCAAAAGAGTAATTAAACCATAAAATGTATAACACAATGTATAAATACAGCACTTTGTTTTGTCTATTTACAAGTTATTTAGGCCGATTGCAATTGAATGAACATTATTTATAGCTTGCATTCTTTGGTAAATGACAATATAAGAAGTTGAACTAAACCTTCATTTTTCAGTACCTTACAACTATATGAAATTAACCATGTCCTGTTCGTGACTTAATTGTATTTTTTATATATGTAGAGTTTTGTAATTGCTATTCGTCTGTATGGAAATGTACTAGACAAAACACAACATCCAGAGTGAGCAAAATCCACATAGTAAGTATTTCATAACAAAATGACTTAAACGCGATAATTTCTCCTACTGGTGATATCAGTTCGTAGTAAGTATACCTAAATAGATCGACAGTGGCAATCACATATTTCAAGTTAGCTCGTTCGTCTTTATTCAATCAGTTTAAGGAGAAGCACTGAAAAGTCAGCTAATATTGCACACTTATCCGGAGACAATAGCAATGCGGACGAATGGAATACATTTATAGAAATGAAACCAGAAATAATGGTAGGACTTAATCAGGTGAATTTGTAAAAAGATTTATTCATAATCTGAGGTAGAAACCCATCCAGTACAAACAATATTGATGCCTCTTGCAGTCTGCCCTGCATATAAATGTGTTACAACAATAATAATGTATGTTATTACATTGATTCTTGTTTTTCGTTTCATTGTGTTCATACATTTTAATGTACTAATTCGATCTGTGTCCAAACGAATCATACCGATTAAGTGACGTTAAAGATTAGAATGCATTAACAGTCAATGAGCATGTTCTTAAATTACCAAACGAAATTATGTGGAATTAAGGTCATATTAATCGAAACTAAGCTGGAATGTTTATACCCTGATTCTATACGCTGTTACACGGGGAATTATAACAACAAAACGTATCATCTACATTCGCATGAATAATCAGAAATAAAAATTTAATCGCTTTAAAAAAACAAATCACAAATGAGTCAATTTTAAATATCTGGTCATTATTTCGCAAATTTAGCACTCATAGTATGTTGCTATACGCAATTCATGTTCCAGTATTAAGAGAATGTCAATAGCATAAAAACATGTAAGTATATATATTATATATAAATATATATAATATGCATATAACGTTAAATAATGATATAATGTTAAAATAGTATGTAAAATACATATCAATAAAAACATTACATTTCGAAAATGTGTATTTCTTATATATTATTACATGACAAATGATGTATATTAACCATTTATTTCGAGACAGCAATATTTAATGTAACCATCTCAATGAGTAAATTGAACATTTCTCTTCCTTCGGTGACACTGGTATTAATAGGAATATTTCCAGTGACAACCCTTTAAACCGATTAATGTTGTATTTCCCTAAACACACTTAATAAGTTCTGTTGACTGTCGTGTGTATTTCTCACTCATTGGAGTCATTTAAATCAAATTATATGATAGCATACGTAATTAATAAATTATCCAGGGCCATTTGTCTTATCTTTACAAAAGCATTGTCTTTTAATTGAAATAAAATTATCAGCATCATGTTGGAATCATTCGGAATTGTACACATACAGTACGCTCCTTGTCATGCGGATTGAGAAATATCGAAAAGAAAACTCTAAGTGTCATATTATATGTCCATTTTATTACCAGGGGACCTAAATATAAGTTTAACAATTGGCTGTTAAAATCAAACCACCCAGAACATAATGCGGTAAAGACATTGATTTGTAATCGATCGATGATGTCATTGTTGTTTACTCGTGGGTTGATGGTATATTATTCTTACATGAAGTTTGTACATAAATTTACTGTGTGTTACGTGTATGCATTTAGTTCTGCACTAAACTGCTCTTAATGTAGTGATGAACGTATCACATATCTTAACATAATTATGTTAATATCTAACAACAAGTATCACAGAACATAATTATAATGAATACACGATGAATTACTGATGATACATTTTATGTTGGAATTATTGTTTTTTAAACAGATAGGGCTCTGAAAACATGGACAAGAAATGTCTTAACTACTCTCACTAAATGCAAGAGAGGAAAGCGTAACTTATTATTGACTATATATACATGCATAAATACGTGCAGATAGTATAATCATTTCAATAGTAAATCAATTTTACTACATGAAGAATATTATCATTTCATATTGTTATTGTTACGTAATGACTTATAATTGAGATAGCTACTCGGTTAGTGATTATTATCATTAAATCAGACCTCTATATCTCACTCTGAAACTCTCAGCAAGGTTCCTATTTAATATCACGACCTGAATCCGCAACGCAGACCTCGATATCTCACTCTGAAGCTAGACTCGTTATTCCGCCGAAGGTCTGCCCTCAACACCTCTAGCAACGGATAGTACAACAAATTTTGTTAAATTTTCGACACTAACATTATTATCACTGTTCACGGACGATGATATAGAATTAACCAGATGTGACCATTTTCTTTCCTTACACCGCCTGCTCACCGACTAAGTTTCGAGAATATAACTCTATCACTTTTATGCTCTGAACAAAGTTATAGTATGCAAAATAGCAAAGGGCAATAACTCCAAATTATTAAGTGTAGAATTACGATTCTTATGTAAATAGCACTTCTCGTAATCATATTCTATCTACCTACGCATATTGTCATGTCACGGTTCCGTCTGCTATTTAGTTTGTATGTACAATTTACACGTTTGTTTACTTTCGTTTTTGCTAACATTTTTTGCATTGAAAGCATTGTCATCGCTATTTCGTGCATTTTCTGTTGAAACATAGTGTACAGACATTTTTGCCATCGATATTTACCTTTGACAGTCCTGCTATACATGTTAAATTATTTCTGAAATATTTATCATAGTAGGAACATTGTGTGAACCCGGGCAGCCATTATCCCGGATATCTATTTTTAGCACTCGCAGTGCATTCTGGGTTGTTTATCATAGCGACGTCAGGCATATTTTTCATTGTATCTCGAATAAATCTTCAATTTTTTGGGTAAGTTTTAATCCTGATTTTAATTTGCATAGTACAGCCAAGTCATTAAATGTCTCTAATTTAATTTAAATGTAAGTTTTATGTACTTTTAATTCATTTTTATTGCATAATATATTTCTTTGAGACTTCATAGCCTATAGTTTTGTTTATAAGTCGGAGCCAGCACTAGTAACGCACTAGTGTTCCAAAGCGCACAGGTTTTTTTGTACGTTTTACGTTGAAAACTGCACAGATTTGATTTGCGCGTTTAACGTTGGGATGTGCGTTTTATAGTTAAAACTGTGCATATTTTTAGTGAGCTCTTATTTATGTGCATCATATGTTCAGTATAAAAAGGCCGAACTTGAGCATTTTTTAAGGACTCTGGATTTGATTTTCATACGATTAAGGTGTGTTAAACAATGTTTGTCTTTATTCTGAAATTATTTACACATTTATTTAAGTATTATAAAAGAATTTAAGTTATTTAAAGGAGGTGCTAGTAATAACAGGGAATTAAATAATATGCATTTTCTGTTATCAAGACAGTTATTTGACTGTGAACCATTATGAATATTTATTGTTTTTATATACATTAGTCTAGTAAATAATTACGTTTTGACATGTTATGTATTTGACAAGTTTATGTAATGGTTTTGTTTGTTATTCTGAACAATATATAATTTTATTGAAGTAAATAATAGAAATCCTACTGAGGCTTGGAGTTGTGCTTTATTTACTTAAGTTAATTTTATCTACTTTAAATACATTTTTTGTTACACTTTTTATCCAGAGTCCATATTATTTCAATTTTATTCCACATATGCATACCCCCACCCATACACACACATGCACCCGAACCCATATATCTTGATGTTCGGAATAAGAGACAATTGACAACAATTACAGTAAAACTTCGTTATCTCGAGGAGTCATCGGAACAGACGAAATGCTCGAGATAAACCGTGTGCTCGTAATAACGAGGTTTTTGTTTGTTGACTGAAAATAAACTGTGCATCATGCGCTTTAATGGGCATGTTTACGATAATAATACGAAATGCTTACGTAAATTGTTCTCAATGATGTCTAAGGTGAATAAATATGATAGTTGATTGCTGAAATATATATTGATCATTTTTTCTAAGTACTTTATCCACGATTTTTTCGTGTTTTCAATTGTACAATGTCATGTCCGAATATCGTGTCACTGACATGCGGTGAAACGTCATAGTGACACATCGTGAAAGATACATGTGTTATGTACGTCTGTAGCAAAAAAGAAGAGCAATCAATGACACCCACACTTTATTATTTGCATGATAGCATACGTGATAACAGCAATCATCGTAAAAATAAATTCTCAATAATTATTAACTTTTATAACATTAGTCTTTGATCTTAAAATTTTACTGCAAACTTACAACAAACAAATACATGAACATGTTTCATTGTCATTTTATGTCACAACATGTGAAATACAAAGTACCCGATTAAGATTCGTTCTTTTATTGTGTAGCTTTAACGACGTGTGAAAAACAAAGTACTCGATTAAGATTTGCTCTTTTGTTGCGTAACTTTAACGATGTGTAGAAAACACGGCGATCACCGGCGCGCAGGTGCGAATGATATCCAAAATGACACCCCTCGAGGTAATCGAGGTAATTAACGCTTGAAAATAAGTCAAGGGACCATGATTTGTGCTCGAGATAACGAGATAACGATGCTCGTAATAAACATGGAAATTTATATACAACTAAGAACAAAAAATGACGGGACTTCAAGATCTCCTCGAGATAAGCCTAGAGCTCGTGATATCGATGCTCGTAATAACGAAGTATAATGAAACCGCTCGGTACGAGACATTATTCATTGTGTCATGCTCCGGACAAAATTATGAAAAATAACAAAGGGTAATTACTCCAAAATCAGGAAGTGTGTAGTTATAGGTCTTGTGCACTGTACTTCTCCTTATCATGATATATCTACCTATAAATAGATATTTATAAACATCAAAGTTCCCATTAATTTTATTTTTTCCATGTGTTCACAATTATATACTAAATTGATGACATCTATTTTTAACCACATGCTATTTTACAAACGACACCTGCTATCATTTCTTGTTTGCCTTGCCCTTCGGACAGTAAAAAGGTAATAAATACATATCCATATCTTTAATATGAAATTTGCAATCGCTTTACTGTATTACAAATGGTGCTAACCCAACTGGTATACAAAAGAACGGAAACAAGAATTTTACGAAGTGATGCGCAAATATAATTCCACGATTTCAAAAATACGCTCACCTCGAAGAATGATCAGTGAATATCTACTCTGAGTTCATCCGGTGACACAGAAAATATGTTATTATGTTATTAACGGATGAACTGCATGTATATATGCATATATAATAAAATAATAACATATTTTCTGTGTCACCGGATGAACTCAGAGTAGATATTCACTGATCATTCTTCGAGGTGAGCGTATTTTTGAAATCGTGGAATTATACTCAGAGTATATATCGGTTGATCCAATGTAGGTAACTAAATGGTAACTTGACGTGTATATTTAATGGTTTATGTTTAATCATCAGTCTCGTGTTGCAATAACGGTTTTCACGTCATCTAGATAATATGTATAGGATCTTTTTAAAGGTACAGACTATGCAGCTAAGACTGAAAACCAATCTGGAGAAAACAGCTCTGCTTCTAACCAATTGACGATACCATTATAAAACGCTTCACTTTGGATACAAGCATAGGAAAAAATAAAGATTTGTGTTTCACTAATTAATATCATATTATGAACAACATTTCATCCATTTCGTAGTTCCAAAAACAAGTCTAGTTATTTATTGCTAAGCATTAACAAAGTGCCATTATCAAAATACTGTCATGTAATTTAAACCTAATTTTGAAAACTTTGATTTTTGTTCCAGCGGTGTAAACTCTTGCTACGAGACGTTATTGGACATTTTGAGCAGTAAAGTGCGCGATAATTTGCAAATGTGCTGCAACGCCAATTATTCAATATTGTGCATAATTCAAATGTTAACGTCGGCTTCTAAAATAGTATAAAACGTATTAGACAATATACTCATTATAGGTTAAAACGCAAACACCTGTTCAATGAATTCCTGCCACAAACTATTCATAATAAAATTTGAGTTACTTTGCTAACATTTACAAGATGCTGGAACATTGCAAATTAAATTATTGTTAAGGTTACAATTAGTGCCGTCTAAAAAACTGTAAAAAGTAAAGCTAAAATTTCGGGAGGATTGTGTAACTCCTAAATATTCTATAACTGAGTGTATTTGTGAATTTTGTGGCTATGTATCTGGAAACGAGATGAGTAAAATATATCACTATGACTGACTGGTTTCACATACAATGTATAAGCATTGAAATAGCAGTGCACTTGTCAGACAAATATATCCCTTTTTAAATTTTATATAGCCGGCGAAGAAATTGAAAAAGTTACAATTATTAATCAATGAACATGTTCATATTCAAAAGATAAAGCATTATGTCCATATAATATTGTACATTGTATACTTTAACAGTTTGATGTTTTATAGCAATTTTAGTATAAGTACTATTAAACATGTCATAAAGGCATATTATTCATTATGTATATTACGTTGCTTACTACGTTACATCCGTTTTAAATGGCATTACCATACATGATTCTCAGACAAAACTACTATTTGTTAATAATCGATCAGCAATTAACAATAAATTGACATAATCTCTCCCAAACTTGATATGATACATGTACGCATCTAGAACATGCGCTGCTACAAACTGCAGGTAACATTCCACTTCCGAGCGAAAAAATATTGTCTCAAGACCGAGGATTAGCTCTTAAAATGTTGATATAATAAACTATAGTGTATATGCATTAAGCACCTCAATAAACATGACTATATGCTTTATTTTGTTTAATGGAGGAATTCCCAGCATTCTCGGTAATAGTGTTTGTTTTATATACTTCAAATTACCAAACGCTAAATTTTTGTCGGCTTCGAGTTGAATCAATATCTACGCTAGCGTTATATGATTTACCGAACAGTATGATGTATTATCTTACTTTAAAACGTTCCTGTTTCGAATGATTTATATACCTTGAAAACATACAAATATAAAATTAAATTTTAATTCCGTGCCATTATTTCACAATATAAAGTCTATATAGTCGCAATTAATTCTGTACAATATCGTTAATCACTGATCATCTTTATTTATTATTCAATATAGTTTGTATTGATATTACCCATACCGTTTGTAGAATAATATTTTGAACCAACTATATCGCACGTATAATACCTTTTTTATCTAAAACATAACACTGTATTTTCTCCATTTTGCTTTCTCGTGGGGAGGTTTAGCCTATATGTTAATCGGACATCATTGATAAAGTATGTCGTTTAGTACTGATGTGGAACAAGAAAATCCTATTCACTCATTTTAGTGTCAGACTGTAAGTTCTTTACAAAATGAAAGAAACAAGGGAAATGTTTCTGGTATTTCATGAATATCTAACGACTTAAAACTGATATAGAACTGAACACAGAAGGAATTTTGAAATATATATGCTGAAGTCTAAAGGGGGAGCAAAACGAGACATTTGACCAATATACCTTCTTTTGACATTAGTGGTCAATATCAGTTTGCATCAATCGTTTTATGAAATAATATGTTTGTATATACAGCACATTCGAGTAATTAACGATATAAAATACATGATAAACGATTACAATTTATATTTGGGCATATAGTTGTCGTGAGAGTAAATTTATTTTAGTTAAATATTTCTATCATAATACCGAATTTATTTAGTACTATTTTGCATGCACAATATATACGCTGTGAGGTAAGTGTAGGGTAAATCCTGATGTCCTCATTTAATATCATATATTCATAATCGGTTTGAATTCAATATTGTATTGATGGACTATGTGATAAACCAACCTCTGCTGCAGAAACACACTATATATTTCATTGTCTCAACCCAATTACAGGGTAATTGGTAGCTTAAGAAATCTCAATAAAATGCGATGTCATAAATGATGTTACAAGTATATCTTGTGCGTTTGAATTCTTAACGCAGCGATGAAACATTTTATGACTACGATGAACATAACTATTTTCCGTACTACATAAATTTACCCTATTGCTGCATAATTGAGGTTGTTTCTCTGATGACACATTTTTATCAAAACGTAAAATCAGTATACATACAACCAATAGGCCAAAAAAACTGTGTAATCGAAGTAAAAATGCTTCTGTTGTCGATGCGATCATGCTCCATTTACATTATGAATAAATACCATCTTACAATTTATGTTGTCAAAGTAATGTATAAACTTTCCTTCAGACAGCTGTAGTAATATACGTAATAGCCATACACCACACAAACTATTTAACATGAACATTTACTGGAGCAAACAAATCAGTATATCCGATTCGATCGTTCAATATCCAAACGTAGTAATAGAATAATTGCATGCTATTCATTAATCCATGTAATATTACTGGAATATGAAGAAGGAACATTTCATTTCCATACGGCTAAAAAGCCCACAAGGATACAAACATTCATGAAATAAAAAGGACGAACAGAAAAATGCAACATATGTACGTAGTTGTACAAGCAATGCAATGTTCATATTCATATTTATGTTTGTGTTATTCGTTCATAAGGAAGAAGGAAATTACTTACCAAGGGTATTCCCTGAAAACAAAAGAAAAAGTACTTTAAAAATACATTTCTGACAATAAATAACAAACATTTGATCACTTTGAGCATTATATTCTAAAATAATTATACCAAAAATATGCCAATGTCCTATCAGTTTAACCGGTGGTGATTTTGACATATAACTATGAATTTGATGACATTAAAAGGTAACATTGGGTTGTTATGGTGAGCTTTGACTCCGAATATGTAAGTACAAGTGCAATATCGTCATTGGAGTACTTCATAAAATCAGTTTCGGTTTTTGTGCATAAGTATTTTTAAAAACGCTGTTCACAATATTTAAAGAAAACATGATTCTTAATGACAAACTCTCTTTACATAAAAATATGCTTGCTAGAAAATTGAAAAATGCGTTTTTTCTTGGATACATTGAATAGATGTAAACTGTCTTGTTTAGCATTACTACCATGATGTCATTCCTTTGTTTTATTACAAATAATTTACATATTGGACTGTTTGAGACTTATATCTATTACATAAATAAGATGAGAAATTAATCGACTACTTATATTCTCATTCTTATTTGGTTGTCATGATAACACTTTTGATGTAATTCAACTATAATTTCTTGAATTATCATGGAAAGCACATGGTGTTTATACATAAGTTTACAAATAAATAACAATGCTATTTTATGCGTGCACTTTATTGTATGTATCTGGATTCTATTGAAAAAGACACATTGTTAAATAAATGCTAGCTTTAAAACATGCATAGTATTGTAAAATAATTGGACTTTAAACAAAATTTCAACAAACATGTTTTATATAACTAATCATGTTTATTTATTTGATTGTCAAAAACGATTTAAACATTTTCACTCAGTTTACTATTGCCATCGTAACGTAAAGAGAGATAAGATGGCATCAAAACGTGCTTGATTGAAATTGTAATATAACAAATGCAACTGTTTGAAACTTCCTTTTAAATTTCAAACGACCATACGAACAATAGATAAAAACGCTGCTGAGGAAATAATGAATAATGTAAAATGAGAATACACAATAAAGTCATTTTATTAATTTGTAAGAATTCATTTCATGCATAGCACGTTGCCTGAGCAGAAAATTACAACGTGTACATTGAAGCACAAGCCGGCTTCAGGCATAGTATGAGCACAACCGATAATAATTTTATTTCACATGGCTTAATAACGCATACGATAAATAACGGTAAGAAACTGTATTGCGAATTTATCGACTTCAGCAGTGCGATAATGTTGAGCAAAATTCATTATGGTATAAATTAATGCGTAAGAGTGAAAGTGCTAACGGTTATAAAAAGCATGTACGCGAACATAAAATCTAGAGTGCGTTTTAACAACATGTTAAGCGATGCATTTTCTTGCATGTTAGGTGTACGCCAAGGTTTTGTACGTTCTTAAACGACTTAGAAGATCATCTATGTACGCACGAATTTGGTGGTATTAATATCCTAATGACAACATTGTTTTTATTGCTCTATGCTGACGACATTATACTTTTTAGCCCTGAAATGGAATTACAAAAAGGCTTTGATTTATTATTAGAATATTGTAATAGGTGGAAGTTGAGAATCAACGCAAAGAAAAGCAAAGTTATTGCCTTTAGACCTCTACTGAGCAACTTATGTTTTCATTTTAAGTATTGAAAACTTGAGTATTTACTCATGGGTAGTATAAACACAAGGCGGTCATTTAATGAAACACAATCGACACTAGCCTGCAAAGCGCTAAAAGCCGCCTTTAAATTAAAATGTCACCTTCTAAATACTCCATTCGTTTACATCAGTCATAGACTTGACCTCTTTGACAAATTAATTATGCCGATTCTTAAATACCCCTGTCAAGTTTGGGGGTTTCATAGTGGAACAATCTTAGAAAGAGTGCATATTCAGTATTGTAAAAAATACCAGGTGTTAAGAAATCGACCAAAACGACTTTATTTCCGGCATACTAGGGCGTCATGATTTCACTATATATATAGTCTAATTATGGAGGTTTTACTGCACATTAATTCCTTCTATTCCTGACTTGCTAGGTTACCTGCATAAATTTAGAACTACTACTTGCAGAAAAAATAATTTCTGACACACCAGCAAGTCACTGTCATTTTTTAAATTGTGTTTGATCTTACTTACCGGCGAATCATTCAAGAGGTCTAAAACTGCTAATACAGTGTACATTTGAATAAAGCATCATCAGGAACATGAATGTAGACAGAATATTTGATTTTTACTGAGGATGTAATGAAACACAAATGGTGCGGCACTAAGCGTCTCCCAAAAATATAATAAATACGCTTTGTGCACTATAGGCACTTCGAAAAATACCCACAAGTAATTCTCATCATCTAAAACATTGTTAACTTTACATGCAAATTCATACATTCAATCATATAAATAGTTAGTAATTATGCTATCATACACAAAATACAATGTGTTCTTCATAAAATGATGTTCAATTCCAAATTATAAATGAAGGTCTAGGTCTGTCAATATCCCGAATGTTATGTCTGTAAATAAACGTCTTGTCTCGTTTTGATAAGAATGATTCGGGTACGTATATACTAATCAGAAATTCCGGATAATTTGGTTTCAAATGGGTAATTTTGAGTCTTTACATATTTTTTATATTTTATTTGAAGTAAATGATTTCATTGATTTAGAATTCAGTGCGCTATTATGTTGCCATATTAATAAAAGCACGCACTATTTTCAGTCAATATTTGGCTGTAAAATGATCTGAAAACCCTCGATTTTTCAATACTGGGTTTTAAAGAGATCCAACCGATACCATGGAACATATACCAACTGTAAGACTCTATACTAACTGCACATACACAACTGACACATTTATTTGCTGTGTATGTGCAGTTGATATAGTGAAGTCAATTTCACATCTAGAAACAATGTTTCGAATAATGGTACTCGAGGAAAGCAATTCGTATGGTGAATATAAAGAACGGGTTTCCTAGAAAAAAAAACGCATACAAAACAACCTCCCAAAACTATTTTCAAAACCCAAAATTTAACCAACCAACAAAATCATACAAAATATAAATGCAAAAATGTCAATTAACGGGAAAACGATTGATGGTTATCAATAATCAGTTTACGCTGGCTGATTATATTTTATTTTTGTAACATTTTTGGTTTGCCAATAATAAATAAATAAATATTTATTTATTTATTTATTTATTTATTTATTAATGATAGATAAATATTTGACATAGCTTCTCTGGACTATTATAGCATAATAATAATAATATAATAATATGTTTGTTTGACCAATTTAGCAGAGGAGGTCTACAAGATTAATTAAGGGTATACGAACTGACTCCGACAATACATTGTACATTTCTAAAAAATCTCAACACGTATTCAATCGCAAACAAAAATGAACGCTTTTACACTCCCGTGTGACTGGTCGGCGTCCATCCGGGGACCTATGATTACCCGTGTAATATCGGTGACGTCGTTCGAGGATTGCCCGGGTATTGGAAGACTGTCTGTTTCTGTTTCATGATACGTAGGGAAATCATTTTAACTTATCTCTAGAACGAACATCGTATGTTTACCCGGGCCGTCATATGTGCTTTATCACTAACACTGTTAGTAAAATAAAACAATTTTAAACAATGAAGATTGTTTAAAAAATACACTATGGGAATAGACTATTTAATGAAGGTTTGTATACGTGTCCACTTCTATTTCATAACTCAAAACTCAAAGGCAGAAATTGTTTACATCGTGTGTCAACGTCGTACAGTGTACATGCTAACTAAAGCGATCATTATACAGTGTAACACTACTGAAAATTGGATGTTTATTAATTCAAAATTCAATGGATGTTTTGTCAAAAATTGAAACCCATCTTATAAGCAAACAATAATGTTAGCAGTCGTAAATGGGCGTATCGGTCACTGTCAAAATACGAGAAAATGTGTTATGTGCGAATAAAGATGATCTCAAAATATATTCATTTTTTCTCCTTATATTTCTTCACCTTTGAATATGTCAATCTTATATTGAGTTTAATCTTTATAATAAATTCTAATACTGTGGTATCATTTTTGTTCGCGCAGGACGAATTTTCGCGTATTTCGCGCTACGTTTGTTGCGCGAATTTAAGACCGCGCTAATAAAAGACCATCCAGAAAGAAGTGACTATCCGAAATTTTCATTGTCCGAATACTATGTCACTTAAGTTGTGTATCTACTTCCGGCTATGTTATTACCGATTTGCGAGCAGTTAAGCTTTTTTCGAGAATTAAAAAGAAACGAGACATACCTTTAGGAAAAACGTTAATGATATTTTCCCACAGAGAAAAAATAAACATATTTAATTACTGGTATTTTCTTTCGGAGTTAAAGCATCGGCTCGGTCAGGAAGGCCCGGTTCCGACGAAGAGCGTGTAGAAAAGATGAGAATGAAACAAACTATAAATTGTAAGTTTTTAAACCATTCCTAGTGGAAGGGATTATTCGCACCTTTGACTGTTGTTTTTTTTTAGTAATTGCTCGGGTGCCATAACAAGATGTGGACCCGATAATTGTCTAATTTACATGCTAATCCATGCTTTGATCTCGGACACGTTTTATCTATACAAAGTCACAATTAACAAGCAATTATCGGTGACAACTGTCATATTGTTTATTAATCATGGTGACAAAGGGCGCCGCTGTGATAAGCATGTACGTGGTCCAGTGATGACACGCGCTGTAGCGAACAACGGTGTTATTCGCGACAGTATCTGGATTTTAAAAAAAATCTAAAATTCAAAATGCACGAATTTACGACCGCGCGAATCTTTCTTTTTTCCCATTTGCGCGAAATTTCGTGCCAGCGAAATTAAATGATACCACAGTAGTTGGCAAAATGCTGAGTGATTGTTGCCTTTACATTTGTCATTAATATTCTGATATCATTTTATAGTCGTATATTGTAATACCACCGGCGACAATAGGTTGTCCAGCCCAATAGTGTTCAAATCGTTTGTCTACGTTCCAAGTAATGATACTTTACCACTCTACATTAATATCAAACACAGTAAGTTTATGGTATGGTGCAATACATACCGTATATACATTATAGATTGAGGATCTTACATGAGAGATCATTATTTATTGAATTTTATTAATTCCCTGTGTATATCTTGGTGCCATACGAACCTGGTGACAAGTTGTGACATGTTACGTAAGATTATGTTATTGGTAATTGAAACTGTAAAATGCTGATTGGAGATATGGACCCATTTGAAACTTGGTAATTGTTTCAGGTCCGACATGGAAAATACTACTTTAATGGTTTTGTGTGAGAACACAAAAATAGTGAATGACATAAATTATTTGCTAAATACCGAAGGCCGCTTTGAAATCCATCTTCAATTTCTATTCAAAAACAACACCTACCGTGTTTTAATCTAGTAATTAACAACAAAACAGTCAGATCACTATCGTCTCATGCAATCAACGATTAATCGATTGATTAATGCATCATATTCAATTTTAATAGCCAATCAAAATCGATGATCGTTTATGGTTCAATTATTGAAATCACTCCAAATTTTGATAGCCAGTAAGAGTTTTACGAGGGTTGTTCTTAATGTAATTTGTATTGTACGATATCTCAAAAGCATTCGACTCAAAAAGTGAAATGAACATTACATCCATTCAAAGCATTTCAATCCATTTTTGAAACGCGTCACGGTACGCTGATTTAAGCATACCTCTGAGACACTGACTGACGGCTGAGCAAAGGGCCTGTTGGGACTTGTATTGACGATCAGATAAGAGCATTTTAAGTTTTAAAAAAGTCGCATGGGGCTAGATCTGGAGAGTATGGTGAGAGAGGCAAGACGGTAACCTTCTCCAACTTCAAAAACTGCTTCATAAGCTCAAATGTGAGCATTATCATTTAGTAGACGAACATGCATAAATCCTGACACAGGGCGTCGTTTCTGCTAATATTTCCTGAGCGTTTTTAGTATAACATCTCGGTAATACCGAAACGTCGACACCGGAATGTGTACGGCTATACCATCACAAGAGAAGAATATACAATAAAGGACCTTCTGTATGCTCATGGTCATTTTGACAGCTACAGACCGTGTTTGGCGAGCCATAGTTTGTTTCAATTTTTTCTTACTGGTTCGGAATAATGAGCCCATGTTTCGTCACCAGTAGAAATGTTTGCAAATTGTCTTTCATTGAAGTTTGGAAATATTTTGAGCAACAGCTTGGCGGTTTGTACTCGTATCCTTTTTTGGTCATCTGTTAATATATGGGTTATCAGTCGGATAGAAATCTTCCGTACTTTTAAAATACGCTTCAAAATGCGATGACAATATACCAACATCTTTAGTAATATCACGAATCGTGTACCTGCCATTACTTTCAATCATTTCCCTGACTTTTGAGACATTTGTCACAGATCGGTCAGATTTTGCTGCATTTTTGCCGGACTCTGTGCCAGTCAGAAATTTCTTTCTCAACCTACGAACTGTCTCTTAAGATACCTTAACACACCCATGAACTTCCCCAATTCAGTAAAAGTCTGCTTTACCTAACGACCAACTTTTGTGCGAACTTTTATTTAAGCTCTAATTTCTCCAATATTCTCAAACCTTTTCGCAACCATTTTTACAACAGTGGTCAACGACTTGCTGTATTGAAATGACTAGTTTAAAACTGCAAAGAGGTGAAGGCTCAATGTTATACTTTTGGAAAGGTATTGAATAGAGCTATTCAAGCGTATCAAAATCCATGAAATCGCGCAAAGCGTTATTGCGCCGTGGTTCAATACACATTGCATACCGAACCACCCTCGTAATTGCGAAGTATTTTTCAATATAGTGTCAGATCGTACCAACGCGGTGATTTGCATGTAAAATAATGCGCCTCTGCTATGTTTGTTAAGATTTAAAATCTAAATAAATATATATATTGCAGGCATTGGTCAATTATATTCGCAATTAATTAGGGCTTATTTGTCGCATCACCAATTTCATCTTTTTGTGACCACAAATCCAATTGTGACATAACAACATGTGACATTCTATGATCTGTACCGACGGGCGAATCAGTTTCCAAAATACCGATGCTTAACACTTCCCATATGGATTCTTGTCGCGTGATCAATAAATTGTTGATGTTTATTGGTAAACGACATTTTTAAGCACGATCTTAATTTAGTTTAAAATATTGATATATTTACGTTCTGTGTGAGCAAATATGTTTGGGAAATACCTTCAATCGACAGTTGAATTAACGCTATGTTAATCTATGATCAATGTCAACTATGACGTCACAAACTAATATATATTAGGTACTGACAAATGTCTAGTAAATAAACTGATTAAATTTAAACGGGTAACGATTGTTTGTAAATGGTATCAAAGTGGGTAAAATTCGAAAATAATTACTCGTGAATAATACAATAAGTAAAAACTGGCAGCAAAACACCGTTACAGTCCATTGTTATCTCCACTGTACCCTAATATCAAAATATCTAATGAAGTTGTAAAATTTATAAATGGTAAAATTTATAATACATATGCAACCATTAAATATATTACTTCCATTACGAAGACTACATTCAATGGCAAAATGGAGAAAAAATCTAATGGATTCATTCAAAACAGTGTTACACAGATAACAAATGCACAAGAGAGTCTACAGACCTTCGTGTTATACTCAATGTCGTATCAGAAAATGTGCTAGAAGTTATCGAAGATTCAAATCAATGCAAACAATCAAACATTGATTTTAATACCAATTTCCTCCTAATGAATATTTTTTTATTGAAAGTGTCTTTTCTTTGCTTTAACTTTGATTTGGTATATCAGCAACAATATTCTTTACGAAATTTATAAGATCAAGTTAATATATTTTTCACTTGATATATTAATTATAAATGGAAAAATGAAACTACTTGGATACCATGTTAAGAGGATACAAACTCTTGATTTAATTTGATGTATCGCGTACTACATGTGAAAATCGTTCATTGTTTGCAGAACCCCTGCAAAAGTAGTTCATGGGTTCATGAACAGTTCATAGAACACTTTTCCAGTTCATGAATTATGCCATGAACTGATAGAAATATCCTTGAACTGTCAAATGGTAGTTCATGAAATTGTGGATCATGAACTAAGTGTTCATGAACTATCACGAAAAGTTCATTAAATGGACAAGCATACTAGTTCAAGAACTGACAAATCTTGAACAATTCTTGAAGTTCTTGAACAGTTCAAGGAATAATCAAGATCTCAAATGTATAAACCCATATTCTCTACCATTAAAAACAGTTCATGAATCGGCCATATGCTGTTCATGGTATTGTTCATGAAGGCAGCTTTATTTATAAAGAAGTAACAAAATCTTGACAGTATGATGGTTGATGTTCGTGTGCAAAGAGCCCTAAATTTTGTTATGATTATGAGAAAATATACATGAAATCGACAGAATTAGATGCTATATGAATTAATGTTCATCTTTTGGTTATTTATAGAAAGAAATTGTAGAAAAGGGTTCAAGTAAGATTTCAGCGTAGAAATTATACATGATGGCTGACGCAATTTTGCACTAAAATAATTGTTTAATTAAGAGGAGACAATGGTGCATGGACATGTAAAAATGTTGCTGTACACTCTAAAGAAGAATTTTAAAGCAGAACGTACGTAGATATAATCTTTTAACACTCTGAGATTTGAATTTCGTTGATCAGTGACGTGAAAGTGTGAGGGGAAGGCAACTGTTCGAATACTCGAGTTATTTTTGAAAATTTGTATGGGTATTGTTTTGTCCTTCTGTCCATTGGTCCTTCCGTCCGGATGTCATGCCCTGTCTGTGCTTTTGTCATTTGTGGATGGATTTTAAGAAGATTATACCAATATGATCAGCAAGTCGTGATCACGTGCAAGAACCATAACTCTAGCTTCCCTGTTTTCTATTAGCTCATTTTTTATTCATGCTCAGATTTCATGTCCCGGCTGTAACTAATTAGCAGAAAATGACGATATGTCGCGTGCAAGAACTATAACTCTATCTCTACAACCTTTTGAAGAACAATGTATCTCATGCAAGATCCACAATTCTATTTTCCCTATATATGGAATTATTTCTCTGCACTGTAATTTTTTACCAGGAATAAAACTCTAAAAAGTATTGTAAGGAATTTACCTCAATGACATAACTATGACAGGAGACATTGGGGCAAGTTGTAATTTACCAGCATCTTAACACTGTTTGACTTAGTTTTGAAATATCTTCCTTTAGTAAAGTATGACACGAATTCGTTTCGGTCTTTAACTTTTCCATTCATAAATGGAATTTTATATTCACAGACTACACTGGGGGCATGTGTTACTTACCGATAACAATAGACGGATGATTTCGTGAAATAATCAGGACTTGGCATGTGCTAGTGTTACTCATTATCCAGTCTATATATACTTGTGCTATACATATTGCAGTTTATTTAATCATATATTTGTCATGCACTTAAAGCCTTTTGAAATATTACTAATCGTTAAATCACATGGAGTAGATTGATATGTTCTTACATACGTCGCAGGGTTAATTGGTTATTTGTTATGTCTGTACTTGTCATATGTATAATTGTCTTGTCAATCATGCATGTCTGCGTGTTACCTTATAGTCACCCCTCCTGTTCCCCATAACTCATCATTCATGTCACCTGCCGCCCCTGCACATAACAGAATTTAGCATACATATGTTCCGCTTGCGCACTACTGTTAACACGCTAGTCAGTTAGAACACGCTTTCCCTTCTGTTGAGTTGTGTTTTCTTATTTTCTGCGTTTGTGCCCTTTGCAGGCTTTTTACCCTTGTTACATTCGTTTTCCAAATGGTGTAGAACCAGTTTACGACACATAGGGGCAAATGCCCTAATTGTAGGGACTAATGTCCTGTCCGTCATTTCTCACATGGAGTAAATGTCCAATCTTAAAGGGACAAATAGCCACCACTGACTTGTAAAATCTGGCATAAGGGCAAAGGTCTAAGTGGCAAATCTGTGGTTACCATGATTTGTTTTCATTTAAGTAGGAATAAGAGGACTTGATTACAATAGGTTAATATTTATCAGACCCAAAAAGAAAATAAAAAGCACATTGATGGTTGTGCTGTTATATATGTTAAATAAATTATATTTTGAAGGATATAAAACCTACGCCTTTAGATAAAGTGGGTTAAAAATTAAAATTTATCATTAACCTGATAATATGTGCGAAATAAGCATTATGAATTCAATGACAAAGTCATCCTTGTATTACTATTCATACGCATAAAAAGGAGGTTTGTAGATAGAAAGATCAGTATTGTTCTTTAATTTTAAGTCACTATTTCTTATATTCAAAGTTATTGAGAGGAGAACATATCATCTATTTATGGGGATGATGTTGAGTCGAAGTATCAATTGGATGAGTGGTCCAGATAGCAAGTGGTTACCCTGTGCAGGATCCTACATTTTTGTACCGATATCCAACAACACAGTACGTCGTGTAAAGTACAACATGTTCAATAAAGTGTCTATTTTTTAATTCTGAATATCAAAACCAATTATTCTGAATATAAGACTGGTAACAAATTAGCTTTTCATTAACAATACAGTTTCCACTCCTATCTATTTTTTTTTATAAAATTTAATTTAAAAATATACCGTTAAAAGCAGATGTAGCTAAGAAAGCTAAAAATAGCTATTACTACTCGATTTGTACAATAAATGTGGTACTAACTCTAAAAGTAGTATATTCCTCTTTTTTTACAAATAGAAATGAGTTAAGATAACTATGTAATATAAAATAGCCATTTTTCCATGTTAGACAAAAATATAGACATGCATACAAATATTGAATATTTTTTTTCCAGATCATTTGAAGTATGTAACAACATGAATGCTATCACTGCCAGATTTTAAGGCCAACGAGAATGATATCAATTCAGGATTTGGTAAAACCACAAGTAAATCACATTTATTGAATGCATGAAGTTCAGTGAGTTATTATTTGTCATAGACATAGTACGATTTGTATTTGTACAGTTGATTGCCTGAACTGGTAATATGTCATATGACTGGATTTTGAGTAAATTAAATTTAGACTTTACTTATTTCATGCATATGGCTTTTCATATGATCTCTCTGGGGAATACGGACTACGCGACGGTAACAAGATATTCATTGTGTAGAAAGATATTTAGAAAATTCTGAATTATTTAGATGCAATATTAGATGTAGCCAACTACATATTTTTTTGAGTGTTGTTCCTTTTTAGTAACTGGAGATATGTATGGGACATTTTAGATGCTGAAATTTGAACTTTACATATTGATGAAGTGGTTTATTTAAATTATTCTATGTATTTCTCCTCTTTTAATGTTTATCAATTCTTGATAATGATGCATTAAACTTTGATTTTATCATATATCAAAAATGATAAATATATTGTCATTATAATCATGCGAACTTATGCATTATATGAGGGTGGAGCGCTGGTCTAGTGGTAACACGCTTGACTACCATTCGGAAGTTCGAATCTCGATTCCGACTTCCAATATTTCAGGGACGTTTTTCGGTAATGTGTTTAGAAAATCACATGAAACGGGCGAAGCATGTATCGGTGCTTTACACAGGGCACGGTAAAGAACCAGGAGGTCTTTTCGAAAAGATATGCCCGGTTCTCCGGTATCTTCTCCCCTCACTCTGGGGCAGCTCTGAAATCACCATAGCTGTCGAATGGGCCGTTAAACAAAAAATAAAATAAAAATTATTCATTGTATGTGCTATTTCCACAGACTTGAGAATACCGTTTATAAAGTTTGTTTCAAATTCTCATCTTAGTAAAACATTTATTCTAGGTTATGCTGATACTAATTATGGACCAACAAAATGACAGTCTGTGTCAGGTGAGGTCACAATTGTATGTAGAACATTAATGCATATGTTCGTTGTAAATGCTTTGAAGTTGAAATATATCTATGATATAATTGAATGATTTCATTGTAGACAATCTGCTTCATGTAGCTTTTAATATGTAGTAAATTTATTTATCAAATTCATTAATACTTTCTACCAACTGAATAACAAACAAAATATGAGGTAATATATTGACAATGATTCATATGAAACATTAAATATCTAACCTATGCCTGTTCAAAGTTTGTATATTTTTTGTTTGTTATAACTCTGCAATTAATTTTCAGGAATCATCGATCAGCTATACAACGAGGGCTTATTTTATTAATACTTCTGAAAAAAAACATCTTCATACTTTTGTCCAGGAATGTGTGAATGTTTTCATTAAGAAATGAATGCAATATTTGACAATATATTATCACGCCTCGTTTGACAAACATTAGCTTCTCAGCTTTTTGTTGAGGTCATCCACACGATCGTAACAAACTCTTGATCACGGTTTCCTGTCATATTCTAGTCTGTGGTGATAACATTTTCAAATTTATTGTTATAATGGAAATAAGGGCGTAGATACCGTTTATTTCTAAAATTGAATTTTAATATTCACTGTTATTGGAACTGAATGTTGGAGATATAAATGTTTTATAAATGCTGTTGTTGTTCTTAATTAATTATGTCATCTTAGTACAATTGTTGGTTATATTAAGTGACATCCATCTGTTAATGATGCTGACCCATGAAATATTTATTGCTATGCGGTAGAATATAGTTGGGTTACATTTATCAATTTGATTGTAAGATATTAAATCCAAAATACTTAATTTGACTTGAATTCATATTCTGTTAATATAAAAACTTTATTTTGCGCATCATATTTTTATTTTTCTTACTATAATATATACACATGTATGTACATTGTACTTTCATTTTTTTAGATAATCCTATTATCGTTAATGCTGATGTCGCAAGATAAATTAGGTGTGATGGTTCTCCATCCTTCACCCCATGTCACATACCGTCTCTGAACATACCAGAATTTAACACTTTTATGTTTTGCTTGCACATTACTATTCACACACCGATCAGAGAAAACACCTTTTCCATTATGTTGAGTTATTAGTTGTTATGTTCTGAGCTTGCGCATTTACAGGCGTTATACCCACCTACTTTTTTCTAAAATCATTGTATTTTTCATAATGTTCAGGTGTCACAAAGAATGAATGGTTAATTAAAATGTTAGGATCTTCGGTTTTTTTATCATTTGTCCTAAGTAGAATGTTTTGAACAAATTTTCGCATTCTTTGTCTATATAATTATTGTATTATCTTTTTTTCAAAATGTTCTGACGTCCGAACATTTGGAACAAATTTTGTTCAGATCCCCAAACCTTTTGCCCAATGTAAAATATGTTAATTTGTTTTTCAAAATGATTTTGTTCAGACGTCCGAACAATTCGAATTTTTGCTGACTTGTTAGGGCATCCAAAATCCTTATCTATATAAATAACAAAATTATTTTGATTGCGCGAATCAATGGTTAAACCAAACATACATATCATGATGACATTTATCTTGTTTGTTTAACTTCATGTATGATTACTTGTTTACAATTGTATGAAGTTACTCTAATTGAATGGCATATACATGTATAGGTGCATATGTTTAATTGGTCTTCCGAACCCAAGAGCGTACACTTATGTATATATCCTATCACATAATACGCCAAATGATGGACAAATGAGGGATATAAGAACACTATTTGCTCCATTTATATGGCTGTAGTAACATTGATATTGAATGGTTGACTCATTTGTAGACATACCATGTTTTGCTGTTCTGCTTTTGTTCTTCAAAATATTGACATAAAAACGTACAACACATTCATGTAGTTATTACAATAGATACCAAACATAAAATGCTACTGAAATTAATATTCAAATATTTGTACTTAAACATTAAGTTTTATCTGATATTTTCTGTTTGAATGTCGCATAATTGAAATATATATGACATACTTCGTTCTGTCAATGAAAATTGATGATTTGTGGATGCTATTCTATTCATAATGTAAAGAGATACTAAATTTGTAATATAAGATACATCCGTGATATATCAAGCGTCAGCTGACATAAACATAGACGACTTTTAACGAGAAAATTACGCAGAAAAAAAAACAGAAAACTTTGTGATTTTTCAAAGAAATATGTAGCTTTTTTTTTCTTTTAGGCTTTATACTATAATGTCTCAAATTTGGCATTTGAATTTATTAAATGCGTCATTCGCAAACAGAATCACTGAATGTGAGTTGTTGATACGACCGTCTGATGTTAGTTTGACTGGTTTTAAATATGTAGAAACTAAAGTTTAATTTTTTAACAAAAGTGATTGATGAGGCTCAGTTTGGATAGTTCACTATAGAAATACTAAATATTACCAGTTTCCAAAAGATATTAAATGTTTACCTGAATAATTCTATCACACCAGGAACTATTTTACCATCATAATTAATCGTGAAAATAAGTCTGCGTTGAAAAGCTACATTTAGCATCTTAAGTACTGCGTTCCCTTCAGTATCATTTGCCAGATAACATGTAAATTCCATGTTTTCGTATGCCTCACCTGGTTTAACGTTTAGTTGCTGAAACAATACAAGCTGACATTATTATAACATATGGTATATTAATATTTCTATGGGATGATTTATGCATTTGTGTAATATCATACATTATTAGATATAATAGATCATTGTATGATACATATTATAAGATTTGTTGTAAGAATCAGAATGATGCGTATATTTATTATTATCATCTTACGCACAAAATTAGATACATGTACAAACGTAATGAATTATCCGTGTTTAAATTCGTCTTTAAAAGATATAATACATGAAATGATATACGGTCTTGTTAATCATTGACTGTATTAATACTAAACCAATGTACTTTAATATTTCGTTATTTCTACCCAAAGACTGATGTTCGTGGATGTGTCATTTCTAATACAATAAAACATAATAATACCAGTAATAGCAAAAGTCAGACATAGCATATCACGGTCTATAAATATATTGTATGTGATATTCAGTGGTCATCAGTGTTCATCCACTTCAGTGCAACTGAAATTGCTCGCAATTTATAAACACCCTTTAGAATAGCCAACATTGAGTTTCGAGCGAATTCGTGTAGATTTCGTAGGACCATTCTGAGAATGTATTATCTCAAATGGCTGGAAGTGATCTCCTACAGCTAGCAAACAATTCCGAACTAGCGCACATAGTTTGCTAGGTATTGACTTCCTAAGCAAGTACTTTCTCATAACGATTCTCAATTTAGTTGCAATGAATGGTCTCAACTAGAGCAATGATAGCGAAATTATTTTTAGACGAAACTTACGTATTTGCTATATTTATGAAAAGCAGACTTACAGACGTTAAACAAAGAATCCCCAAAAATGAATTGAATTTGAGTCAATGCTGGACGCTTTAGAAGTGTTTGGTGATCAACCGCTACTGTACAAAGTTGATAAATGAAGTAGAATTACGATGGAGAGGCTTATCGCACGAAGCAAAACAGCCTATGCTATTTGAATTTAATGATATACATGTCGATCTTAATTCTCAGACAGCAGAAGACGACACGCGTTAAAGAATAGACATTTGCCAAAACTTCTTGAATGCAGTTCATACAGTGGTTGTCAGTTGTATCTTTTGGTAGTTTTATTGGAACACACGGACATAAACCTTGAATATTGGAGAGATATGATAATAAATGACTTTCATTGGCACACTTAACGTTATGTGAGTGATATTGATATGATGTTTCAATGTCATGCTGAATTACTTTCGAAATGAATCTTTTTGACACGCACTTGATGTTTTTGTTTATAAATTTTGAAAAAAAGCCGCCCACATTAAACTATTTCTTATAACAATGTTTCCTCTCTTGAGCAACATTTTGCGGCGACGAGCAAATGGTTGTTTTAGAGAGGTAGTTGTTGTGGAGAGGGAAAAGATTGCTCTTACAATTTGTATGGACTCGTATATATTAGTAATGATTCAAAATTTATATTGTTTGTTTGTACAAAATATTCAATGCTTAAAATGTACCAAACACTTAGGTCTGCACAATTCTAGGAACGAGCCTTAAGTGTGAGAGGAATATTAAAACGACTTTCTTATCCAATAATACTCATTTTGGTAATGGAGCAAAACTGATCGACATATTTTGAGATTCGCACAGATCGATGTATTTAACGTTCTAAAGCGAAAATGTGCGAGGTTATAATAATGCTTCGCCTTTTCTTCGCTCCAAAGCAGTCTTAACTACAGTTATTTATGAATCGAAACCTTTCGTAATTATTTGTGACAAATAAGATTATCATAAATATTTAGGTTGGCACACTAGAATATGTATCATTTAAAATAAAAAAATGCATATCCATCATGAGAAAAACAATCGACGCAGATCTAAGGCGTAGAACAGTACACAATATACTTTAGTCGCTAATCAGTCGCCATATTTTTACTTTTACTCATTAAAACATGCATACAGTCATATATATACATAAGACCACATTTAAGAAAAGAAGTGTAGACCATGACAAAGTCATACATAAATTTATGATTTGAAGGACTTTACGGATGTCGCTCAAGAGATGTATTCTGTCGTACCGGTGTGGATTTCCGGTTGTCGTTTTAGGGAGTTGTTGTTCATTAGAGGGTAAAAATGCGGGGTGGAAAATGAAACGCCGTTTTCTAGTGATTGAATACTGAATATGAACCCAAAAACAACGATTACTCTATACTTGATTGTAGTAGATAATTGGCCCGACAAAACTGATCTAGTACGCGGTACATACGAATTGGTCAGCAAGGATTTGTAAGTACATTGTACATGTATAACGGTATATCTTCTTATACTAGCATTCTTTCAAATAGATTTCAAGCAACAAACTAATCTTAATGCTATGACAGTATGTTAGAAACCTCCTGTTTGTAATCAGCGCAAAACTTAGTCATATCTGAATATTTTTACAAATGTATTTATCGTAATTGCTGTTGAGAAGATTTCACAAAATATAAGACTGCATTTGGAATTCAGTGCTAAGTGTGAGGTGAAGTTAAAAACTATATATTATGTTATCTACAATCTATAATACAAGTACAAACAAATACACAAATAAAATAAAAGAATATGCACATAAAATATTAACATAATTATCTTGAAATGGCTCGATATGTCGATGAGTTGTTTTAAGTACTACGTAAGTCGATTATTCCAATTATTGGTATAAATATGTAAATTACCGTATGTAACAATATTTACACATGGTGTTAAATATATCTAAAATTTAATGACAGGAGATAACTTTGTTCATACGCTTTTTGTCAATTAAGCATCAAATACATCACTGATTTGAATGTCGGCTATTTCTAGTAAAGCGTTTAAAGAGGGTTGGCGAAATGATTGTGCTGCTAGTAATGCCAATTAATATCTGTTCATATATTCTTTCTACTTTTTTAGTATTTTGACGGTGTTATTCTTTCATAGCAATTGCACGTTTGTCTTACCGACTGTGTTCCCTTTGGAAATTTCATTGTTATCTTATGATAAGTGTACTCATCGTAATTTCGAATAGATGTCTCAAATAATCCATCAGGCTGATCTAAAATGAAGAAATTATGTATAGTACTCAATATCGGTATTTGTCGTATTAAATTTAATACTTACTTTTATACAAATTTATAATCATTTGTGGTTCATGTCTTACAGTCAATTATGCTATGATACATAAATAGTTCTACATGACACCGACTTCATTTAAAGTAACGGAACAAACACATTAATGTTTTCTAGAAATAAAATTCATAAATCATGTTAAACATTTTCTTAACAGCGAAAACACAACATACTTGTAATTACTTTGAAAAAGCATTGAACGTAAAAACTAATAATGAACGATGTTGATAAATACATACCACCATACGTAATGTTACAAACGTCACATCTGATGGTTCCATTCCTTGTCATCAACTGAAGGAAACTGCTGTGTCCACATAACAAAGTAATTTCAGTCTGAAATATGTATAATACAATGCTGTCAACGATGTTTAGAACGTGAAATTGTTGCTTGTGCAATATGTAATATTGAATGTGTTCTACAAACTACTGCATTGCTATTCATTAGGGGTGTTCACTTTCCTAAATTATAAAATAGTAAGCGGTGCGATACTCTAAATTACTAGAATTCTTAGATTTTAAAGTAAACTAAGTATGAATCATTATTTAAAGGAATGATATCATAATGAGGTTTGTTGGGTTAAAGTTATACGATCTTAACAAGTATATAATGCCCAGTGTCGCCGAATATTGCTCCAAGCGAATAATGCTCTCCGGGGTACAATAAATGTTTGCGTTTTAACGCATATTGCTCTCCTAACTAACGAATAACGCTCCCGAGGAGCAATATGCGTAGGCAGCATACATCGGTATTTAATGCACGACAAATAATGCTCCCCATCAAAAACTATTAAGAAAGTTTTTTCCCACAAATGATACTTTTCTTTTTACAGGAAGTTAAGACGTGGAATACTCTATATGTCTCTATCATTTAACAACAGAAACGTCTGTTTCATGAGCAAACGCAATGCATCAAATATAAATAAAAACTGCCACAATTTAAGAACAATTATAATGGTGTGGATGATAATGACACTTCTCTTCTGATATGTATAATGATTTAGAAGATGGAACGATTTGATTATTTTGATTATAATGTATTGTATCATTGTATATTAGTCGCGGCTGTGTTCTAGTGGTTAGTAGTGCGCTGGACGTGTAACCCGGAGATCCTTGTTCGAATCCTGGTCGCGGCCGCTCATACCCTTCTATGAAAATTTGACAAAAATGCCGATTCTCCTCCACATGTGGAAAAGTTGCTGGCTACTTGTGGAAAGGTAAGTTAATACTCATTAGAATACAGTCAAAGAAAACTGGTTAGGTGGACCGGTCGCCGTATATAACTGATAAATTGTTGAAAAACTGCGTTAAATCCAATTCACAATACGACATATAAAAACCATCATTGTATATTGATGAAAATAATGATTATGTTGAATGACTGATGTACAATACATTCATAATGTTTATATGACATGTTTGTGTTGCTTTTATCCATGATTTTGATGATTATGATAATCATGATGATAAATATAATGTGAACTGACCTATTACAACTTGGCAATGTTAAAGTGACTCTAAAATGTGTATCAGGACTTAAAATGAAAACATATACCATAACTTTCATTTCTTGTATATATTTGTTCATTATTTTTGTAGAGCATCTTTCGTCGATGTGGGGTATTTTGATACATATTGCTCTCCTTTATGGGAGCAACAGTCGCATGAGACGGAAACGAATATTGCTCTATGCGGTATAACAATGCCCTCATAGATATCTCTCTGTTGTCAATAAATATGGCCCACCAAAAACTAGCAGATTTCATGGGAAATAATTCAAATTAATTTATGCCTGGTGTAGTTATCAGACATTTATATTCTGGTGTCCACAGTGTCTTTTATTCTGGGAGAAATTTTGATTAAGACAGTAAAATTTCAAGATGTTTAAATAATAAAAGATACAAGGATGTGTACGTTTCAGTATTTTTTTCATAGACCGACTAAAAAATGTTCTCATCCTACAGAAATCAACGCCTTGGTTGAAACATTAATCCACTAACACGAACAAATATGAATAAAACTAATATGCGGTTCAAACATTCTATCATTCATTCTCTGCGCGTGACCGCGGCCGTGGTACAGTGGTTAGTGCGTGCGCTGAACTTGCAACCTCGAGATCCTGGTTCGAATACCTGTTGCGGCAGGATATACCTTCCATGAAAACTTGACAAAAATGTCGATTTTCCTAAATATGTGGAGAAGTTGCCGGCTCCTTGTGGGAGGTTAAATTATTAATGATTAGTATACAGTCCATGCAGCCAAAAATATGTACAAATATATAATGGTGGCTAGCAACTGTGTCCACTTTATTGCAATGGACTTAATTATCAATAAACAATTCATTTATATCAGCCTTAGGTACCAGGCTTGTTTATATGATATCAGAAATAATATTAATATCCAAGTTTAACATATCAGATATGTTTCATTATAAGTGTACATAGCAACTATTAGCCGATAACTAAATTGTATTTGACAACACCATATTTACAAACCAGAACTCGATAATTTTCGGGGAATAATAATTGTAATATGTTACAGAATATGTATTTCATTTTAAGGGCATTGTATTCTACTTCAGCTTAAGCTTTTATGTTTCCATATTTTATGTTGAAAGAGTCGTGCGTAGAAGTTCACATCCACTTTTCTATTCATTATTGTAAATGTTATATGTTTAAATTCACATCGTAGCTATCCAAATTATAAGAAAGACAATATGGAATCGGACTTCTGGCTGTTTTTTACCGGTTCGTTTTTCTCTGAACCGGCTTTTGTAGTCATGGCGACGCCACCGATGAAAAGATGTCAGAAATATATACGATGTATGATATATATCAGCATTTTCTCTCCATTCTGCATCCATCATTGACTTTTAAACGTTAAATTGTGTATTTAATGTGCTCATCAATTAAACACTATTTCACTTTGAACCTACATATGAATTTCATATATAAATATATCCAATATTGATCCATTTAAGGCGATGCATGTACACCAATTCCTGCTTTGCTTTTCTGCGCGAAAAGCAATACGTATTGCAATACATTTCAAGTTGGGTTTTGCGCATTGCATTATATTGCAATACGTTTTTCACCGCATTGTTACACCCCTATCCATTAGTGAATGATTATAAACACTAAATGTTGCTGAATATGCAATTTATCACTTACATTACATTTCGCATTAAGCTCGCTGTACTTTCCTTCCAGTTTTTGCATTTCAAGTTTCATGTCCTGTGTAAAAAGATAATGATACATATAAATGACATATACTCGACGTTTATGAAGAAACATAATGAATCGCTTAATATAATGGATGTCTAAATTTGGAAGCTGATGGATTTATTCTGTTCAATCTCATTATTCCTCCAGAAAATAACACTTTAATAGATGTGTTAAATACAATACGTAAAATACAATCAGATTCTCTGAAAGTGCTTACTTACTTTAAGTTTTAATTCCAAAGCGTTTATTTTCTCCGTTTTCGTGAACATCTCTGTCTGTAATGTATTGAACAAATATACACATATATGTCGATTATACGCCATTCTGTATACTTGTACATTCTTTATATAGGTATAGGTTTTGTATATATTCATAACACTCTAAATGAGTGCTCATATCTCCATCGTAATATAATTAAATGGTTATTTTAAATAGAGGGAACGCAGTATTGATTTCCCTGTAAGACGGCATTTAAGAGTATATCGAGACGATTCTGTGAACAAAAGCATCCACAGGGTAATGCACGACAACAAATTACCTCAGGTTTCAATGTCAATAACATCTTGATTTTAAATTGCTAACATCACAAAACTATTATATTGAAACAGGCCACTGTGTGATAGGCCCGTTTAGAACACATTCCACGATATCACCCGTTTTAGAAAGTTTTGATTCATTCTGTTTGACCCATTTATTGACCCATGTTACTTTAAAAGCAAAATTGCCCTCTCCGCATTGCTCGGCCGATTCAAATGTATGTGTTGATCTCCCCTTGCTATTTATTTCTGACAGTAATGGATCGATTGTCATATGACTAAAGTTGATTAAGAAAAAAATCATTTTAACACACCAACTTCACTCAAATGTGTGTGTTTCCTATTTAGTGAAAAAAAACGCATGTCATAATTCGCCGTGACAGAAATAAATTACAGTAAAATTCCGATTTTTCGACAACGAAAACTTGGTGTAATCCGAAAAGAAATTTCGGTCCCGATTTTTTCTGTATATATTACATTGTAAAATAACCCCGATTATCCGAACCGTCTAACCCGAATACCATGGCTAATCCGAAATGTTAATCAGGTCCCCAAACTCATTTGAATGCGTATTTTTACACTTTTAATCCGAAATCGTCAATTATCTCTGATCAACCAGACTTGTCCACTGAAGGATTCCTTTAACGTGTCAGACTTTATTATTATTTGACTTTAGTATGCAATTAACTTTGAAAGAGTCCACTTTATTTTTCGGAGTTTGTTAAATTGTTACTAAATGCGAAAAACAAACAATACATAGGATCTCCCATAATTGTTACATGCTTAAGACAACAACGATGTGAGTAATGCTAGTTCGTGTTTGTGACTATATAATGGAATTTTGTTTCAAACTTTGACAATATTTCAGTGTTCGTTTTTATGATTACAATATTCTCATAACATGTATATACATTGTAATTCATTAAATGATCATATCTTATAAATTTACGTGTTCGTCATAATTCATTTTGGAGTGCTCTCCCTTTATTTTCGTATAAAGTAGGCTAGATTTCCATTACCCCGAATTATCCGAAACCCCGGTTTATCCGAAATATTTTTCCAGTCCCGCCGATTTCAGATAATCGAGGTTCTACTGTATGTGAAAACCGTGTTATTTAATCATTAATCTGACTGATAGAAACTTAGACTATAACAGTAAATATATAATTGATAAAACATGTTTAAACTGTCAACAAAGACTGTCAAACAGGAAATAGCATATTATTCAGGTACGTACGGCGGTGTTTCATAGTTTTCATTATTTCTATTCAATATGCAAACATGTTGACAAAATAAACAACATATAATACAATTTACCTCAGTTTCTTCTCTTTGAGCTTCCAGTTGCTGTGACAGCATATCTGCTCGCTCTTGTTCCTTCTTGAGTTTAGTCTCTAAATCATGTTCATCATCTGTCGAAAAAATAGTCATTTGCTGTTGAAGGTTTCAAATTAGATGTTGTTCAATTGATCAATTACATCATATGAAACAAACAGTAGTAGGCTTAAACAGAGGCGCAATTATGATTAAATAAATGTACTACATGTATGCACTAAATCTGTGATTTCAAACCTCTTCTAAACACAACATCAGTTCAGTCTTTGTAATGTTAGTCCATATTTTCAAACTGTAAACAGATCATCTACTGACTCAACTTTATTATATTTCAGGAAGTTAAACAGCTGTATGAAGTGTGCTTGACACACAGAAGAAACAACAGAAGAACTTGAAGAAGATGAAGGTATGCCAGAAGATGAACTGAATAAAGCTATTGCGGCTTTCCCAGAAACCAACACTATTGTACTCCGGGAAACAGAGATTTTGAAACAACAAAGATTGCAATAATGCCAATAAGTGTAAGAGACCTTATGATGCTCTCTTCTGTTTGATAACATCATAAAAGTTGTGAATTCCATCAGTAATACAGGCAGTGTTATTATTGGATGAGCTTCTATGTATTTCGATTTTCTTTATACGAATGAATACAATATTGCTTGTTTGCAAAACGGATCGTATGTACATGTGTATGCGTTTTGTTCAATTACATACAAAAATAAATGACTTATCCAGGGCTCAAAAAGAATCATCGTTATCAAAAATTTTAATGTAATTATTTATGAAGTCTATATAATAAATAAAAAACTGCGAGGCAAAAAGTAAAATATAGCTGAAATAGTGTTGATTTTTATGATAAATCATGCCGTTGGTGTCGTCATTCCATTATCCGCTTAAATATCACATTCCTTCTAACGGCATAACAATATGAGAGTGGAGAAGTCATAAAAATATTATTTTCTGGATAAACATTAAGGCGTAAAAATAGGTTTGTTTCCGGTTGCCCGACAGACCCATCTTTTACCTGACGACTCAAAAGTTTTCCGCATACAAATCTTAGTGTTATATTGTAATTTTCACTACAGTGTTGCCGATATATGTAAAAAAAACGGAAAAGAAAAGAATCCCTACCTACCGACCTATATTTTTGGGGACATGTAACCGGAAATAAGCCTTTTTTGTTTACGCCTAAGTGTTCTATATGAATATGCAAAAAGTGAAGATGTGAAAATTGACTCTTACCTTGACCGTTTTCTGTACATCTACCAAGCGGTCTTGCGTTAGTCGCAAAATCCTTCAATATCTTGCTAGGTTGGAAGGAGAATTCTGTAATGACCTTGCTATTGAAAGTAGATACTATATTCCGTATCGCAGCTACTTTCGGATTAGATTCCACAGCCAATATAAAGAGCTTATTGATTCGTTCTTCATTTTTGAAAGCTGCAGTAACCTCATCCAATTGTGATCCAATAGCTTCAACATCCTCCTTCATCTTCTCAATTCGCTTTTCATTTGTTAATCCTTTACTTTTGACCTCTTCAAGGGCAATCTTCTTTGCTTCGGACACATATGTTAACAAAGACTCTGTAAATGATTCAATATCATCTTCAACTGATTGTTTCATGGAGGACGTAGCTTCTGTTTGCTCGTTAATGGCATCTTTGAATTCTTTATGGCTGCCTTCTAGGCTTTGGAGTTCTTCAAGTAGCCTGGCAAGACTGCCACTTTGTTGAAACCTTTGTGATGCCTCTGAAATGCGCTCACATTTGCACATTTTATGTTCAACATAAATACATTCTCCACATCCAAAGAATTTGTGCTGCGAACAGTAAAATTTAATTGGCTGGTGGTCGTGCTTAGTGCATGTCTCGAAGTATTCTGTAGTTTCTGTGGAATCTGGTGCATCTAGTAGAAGAACATGATTTCTGCATTTTTTTAACTTTAGATGCCGATCAAAACATGATTGGCATATGTATACTTCACACTGTGAGCAATACCCCACTGATTGATTCTCTTCACACATTTCACATTGCTCTTGCTTTACTTTATTCATTTTACCATCTACCTGACTTCTCGATGGCCCTGACTCAGCCATTACGTCAGTGATGCTAATTGCAACAACAGAAAAATGCTGAAACAGACAAAAATAATTGCTTACATTTACACAACACGTCACTAAATTTTCAGAATTTGCAGTAAACTTCATATATCATCAACGATTAACAAGTGTGTTGCTTCATCAAGTAAAACATAATCATATATGGATCAATGTAATTCTAATTGTTTGTTTGTTACCAGAGAGAAAGTGCATATTATGGCAAGTATAATACTGTGTAACTGACTAATACATTAACAGCTTTGAATAACACAGTCAAATGGATTAAAGTTAAATTCATGCACAAAACATTGTAAACTGTCTATATACGACTTACAACGCAACAAGTTAATTCTGATCAGGTTCCAATAGCAGAACACAACCTCTAAATGTCAAATTTGACATCTGTCATTTGAAAATTGACGATAGTTCAAATATGGAGCAAAATTATAAGGAGCCTTTCGTATTCACACCTTTCTTAGATACGTCGTGTCCGTTTTTTAAATGTTTCAGCATGATCCCCTATTTCTGTTTGTTCGACATGATATGTAAGTAAATACTAATTATCACTGAAAATAAACTAAAACATGTTTCGTTACTGATTTGGTAAACATACTTTTCAACTGACAATTATTTGAACAATGATAGATCGTCGGAGCTTGTTATTTTCCGGTTTCGGAACATACCAGAAGTTGTATTGAAGCGTAATTTCATACTGTGCCGAATTTCGGATGGTTGACGGATATCTCGGCATTTATATTCATGAATTAGTGAAACCACAGTGCATTTGCCGTTCAATAGAAGGGACACCGTAAACTGAATTATTTGCATGTTTATTGAAACATTGCTCAATATTGCACAATGTAATGCATGTCGTTTATTGTTTAAAACCTTTGGAAATTTGAGCATCCATAACAACGTTCAAAGTAACGAAATGTGTAATATTTGGTTCTAAATATACACGATTCTATTTTATCAATGTCGCAGGGTCGTCTGCTACATGTAAATATATGTTTTGTGTGCCGTGTGTAATATGTTTCAGTTTCATTTCATTTTTTCTCACCATTTTTTTGCAGATATTTGTAATCATTATTACTATCATCTGTGCATTCTTTCAAGTTTTGTGCTCATGATATTGATGTAAATATTGTAAATTTGTCATTATTTCATTATTTTGATGATTAATAGTGCATTCAATATTTTGTGTAAGGCTAGTAAAAAAGTAACTTGTCGCTATGCTTAATCTTGTTTTGTAATAAATTAAGTGATACTTTGCGGTCACCATCATCTAAAAAGGAGGACCCATCATGAGCGAGGCATCCAGATCTTGGTGAGAAAGTGGTATGGACATAAAAATAGTACATTGACACATATGTATCGAATAATCACAAGAATATATTACGCATAAATATCAAAACATTATTATATACATTTCTTATTCCTAAACTGACCGTTAATGCATGTTTCTATAAATTTATCATTCTACATATGACATATGCGTAAAAATCAAAACTGATAGCAAACAATGGACTATAAGCAGTATAGACTAATTACAAATATGACATCGATGACAAGAAATATGTCAAATTTCATAATTCAATAATTACTTAGCTACTTAAATAAGAAGCCTAGTTTTCAGAAAGATAAAAATGCCATTTAAAACGGTTTTATGTAAATATACTAAAAACAGAGTACAGTCGCGGCCGTGGTCCAGTGGTTAGTGCGCTGGACTTGCAGCCCGGAGATCCGGGTTCGAATCCCGGTCGCGGCAGGTTATACCCTTCCATGAAAATTTGACAAAAATGTCGATTTTCCTCCATATGTGGAGAATTTGCCGGCTCCGTGTGGAAGGGTAAGTTAGTACTGGTTAGTATATAGTCCAGGAAAACTGGTTAGGTGAACCGGTCGACGTATATTAATCTAGTTGTTACAATGTTAATCGAGGGTTCCTTTAGCCATTTCAGTTACCTGATATGACACTTAAATTGCTGAAAAATGACAAGAATTTTTTAAACATGAAACAAACTCTGTAGACCTGAATGCCAAAAAGTTTGTAAAAAAGTATAGTTTGTACGCCTATCATTGTTCAAAGTCAAATAAGAAATGCAATTTGAATTTCCATTTCATAATTACGAGTATTACAAGTTATATTTAATGTTCATTACTATTCGTGGTATAAATAACAAAATCATTGTATTCTAACAGAATTTTACACCAAAGTATTGCTAACGGCTCACCTTCAGCATTTTAATCTCAGTCAATTAAGAAATTGTAGTTGATTGTGTAAGTATTATCGCATAATTGGTTCAGCTTAATATTTGATTATTAGATTGATTTGTCGTAAATAGTATGATGCAATAAAGTAAAGATCATGCACATTTTGATATTACTTAAAAATGATTAAAATAATGACATGTTTGCGTTTTGAAGATATCCAGATTAGTGAATTAGACCAATAGACAAAATTTACTGAACACAAAATGTTAGCTGCGCTTTGCGTCATCGTGTTAGAATAAATAAGATTAGATAGTTTTATTAAATATTTACACACAGTCGTAAGAAAAAGAACAATACGCATAAAACTGTACATACAACAAAACAATTATATACATTTGATATTTAAACGTTGTAAAAAAAGAACATTTCAAAATATTTAAAAAACGTGTAATAAGGAAAATATGTGTATCTGATTTTTGAAAACTTTAATGTACAAAATTGTAAAACTTTAATGCTACAAAAAGTTCGTACTAACAGTGCCAATATTACAACACAAAATTAACACATTTAGCATATTCATATCGTAATTTGTTATATAATACTGTTTGACCAAAAATTATGAGCCATAATCTTCTGACACCCTAAAGATTATGTGCTATTATGTTTGCTAACATGTAAAACTGAAGATACAAAATTGGCTACAATAAAGTATCTTATTTTTAAGGTTTGCTTACACACGGACATAAAACGAATATATGGCAAATATACATTCCAAAAGTATAGAAATTTGTTTTGTAATTGTTAAACATATTTTTCGATGTATTTGACAAAGTAAAGTATTTACATGTGTACATGCGACATACAGTACACATATTTCAAGTTCTAGGTCAATTATCATGTGATACATGTAGTATGTGGTACATGCCTTCAAATTTAACATTAATGTTCATTTCAAATGGTGTACTAATCTTACTGTACTGGTAGAACAGATAATAATGATTTCACCGGTACACTGAGAGTAGCTTGCATCTCTAGTTTGAGGTGATAATTTCAAAAGGAGAAAATATAAAAACCAAATATCAGACACATGTTAAATTTGTGATTTATTTTATCAAGCAGCAAAATATATAATGAAATTGTAATGAATTATAATAATAATAATAATAATAGTATTTGCTCTATTTGAATGAAAATGCAAAATGTAATTACATGACATAATAAACAAAAGCTGGTTTCATTTGTTCAATGATAACAGGATTTTATTGGTTTTAAAGTAAGAACACTGAAAAAGTACCTAAATAAATAAGTAATTATATAAAGCTCAATAGTAAATATTAACTGGCAAGTAAGGTTATTTACTGGTCAAGGATAAAGTTGTGATTCTCATGACTCACAAATTATATTTTTACATATTTACACAAGGTCATGAGAATTCTCAAAGTTTCTAAACAGACACTTTAGAGTTTATAAGGAGACAAATAGCTGCGTTTTCCAGAAGGAAAGAGTCCGCGTCTGTAATGACATTTAAGTAATCAGTAATTGCTTCTGCCTATACAGTGGTGATGTCGTTGGTTAGCAGGAAATCAGCTGCCCCATCAGATATGGATATCGCCTGAACCCTTTAGACTCAAGTAGGACATCAGTTTTCTAAAATTTAAATAATCAATTTCTAGTATCAAAGTCAAGAATTTTTATGTTAAATGAGTCTTCATAGTTGAACTTCAATTGGCAAACATGCTTTCAACCACTTATAACTGTCATTAAAATAAAGACATTCTTATAAATAAGCATATTTCTTCTATTGGTGACACGTGTCTTTGTAATGGAATGAAGACAGGACGGACAAGGGCAATTCTATTCGGTTCGTTCAGAGTGGGCGTACAAATATTGTAACAAATTTATCAACACTTGTTTGCCAACAGAGATAGACAAAGAAATAATCATATTGTGTTGTGAAGATATTTTATGTTATACAGGTAAATGACAGTCAGACTACAACAGCTATTCTAGTTAGTTTGCAACCAGTAGAATTTCTTAATATAAATGAATAGATTTGCTAATGAAATATGTTATGCATGCACAAAGCTCATTTTTTTTCTAGCCGAGGGACTACTCATGTCTGTACATGTTTCTTACAACGTTTGTTTGAGTCACGTAATCTCCTGGTCTCACTTCAGCTACTGCTGCTGCCCTCAGAAGCGTGACTTTACACTTTGGCATCAGCAATTATAATGTTTTTGATAGCTGCCGATCAATCGTGGCAATTGATTTGTCTTGTCTCATCGTCCTGAATGTATATAGTCAGATATGTTCACAGTATTTCCTAGATAATCATTTATGTTCACTCCATATTCCAGATTGTATGATATAGGTTAACTCATAGTAAATATATATAATACAAAAAAATATTCGTGATGACTTAAGGATGCCACAGACCAAATTTGTGATGATCCAACCAATGGTTTATGAAAAGAAGTCATTTTAATGTAGCGTAAGTGCCTACAATCGTAAAAAAATGCGAAAATGACATTTTAAGTTACTGACAATAATTAAATATACTATCATACTATGCAACAAAAAAAATCGATCCGAATATGCAAAAATAGTGTTTTATCGCGATAAAAACTGCACCCCCATATCGACTCCACTTTATCAACGAGAACGATCTAGGATGCGGCGTTGTAAGGGGCTCCTTAAGGGCAAATTTGTATCAAGCCATATTAAATTTGGTATCGCTTGCGGTATGTTAACAAAAGTATTTAAAATTCGACAGATTATCAACATCAAACCGATTAAAATGGGAAATAAGAAAAATAAGGCTAAGCAAGGTGTTAGAGTGTTCTCAAAAAGTGAAAAATGTAGGTAGAAATCTCTTTCTCACGGAAGTTGATTTACAAATGCTAAAGATACCGAACTACATAAATCTATATCCAGTGAAAAACTTGACCATAGTGACATGACATGTTGTGAAAATGGAAACTTTATGGTTGAAAATTACGTAAAAAATATATAACTGCAACAATCATTTGATGTGCAAGAAACGTGTGAATTCATTAACACCTTGGTCGATTGGGCTACTAGCAACTAATGTACTTTTAATATAAAATAGATAATGAAATAACTGATCCGGAACGGCGGTCTTATTGAAGTGTGATATCGATATCATACTCTAACGTCTTGCTAATGATGCTATCAATATGGGTCAATTTAGACCTTATTATGTCGCATCACACATTCCCTTATGTTTTGGCGGGAGATATAATAAACAGCAATACGGTATGCAGACACTTCACGCACCATTCAATAAAACGCACACGATAAGAAAACGAGCTGTCAAAGATTGTTACCCCATTAATGTTATGACGTACTTTTTTTACAAGTTTAATTAAATCTATATATACCAGAATCAGTTAGGTTTCAAATACAATTAAACACATGTTATAAAACTACAATATATTTAAATTGCCAGTAAATTAATACAGGGAAACTGGGTCAACGAAAAGTATTATTTTCGCTATTTCATCGATGTAATCAATAAAATAAAGTTATTTCAACGTGAACTTTTACTAAGCAACTCTGTACATTTTGGTAAAATATTGAAAGCTATCAAACAAACAATGGGATGAAAAACAGTAACGTCTTATGGACATCGGACGTGCATGTTTTTCGAGAATCTTATTTTGTTCTGTTACATATCCAATTACCTTTATATATTAATATGCTTTTAAATGATTACATTAATAGACATAAAACATAAACACTTTTCTACAAACCAATCACATCTTTAAGTTCTTATTTTTACACTTAATGCATGGCTACCTTTCATTTATCTTTCACAGCCATCTTCAACACGATTTCAATTGGTTATCAAATTTTAAGAGCCTGTATTAATTTATAGAATAATTGTTGATCACACGAGGTGATAATGATCTAACACTTTATTGTTAATTTCTCGCTTAGAAAAAAAAACTCAGGGGTGCTATTTTTGAACAGAGATTGCCGCCTTATTTGAAGATGGATTTCAAAGCGGTTTTCGGGATTTTGTAGCAGAAATGCTTATCTAGAGAAACGTGTCTCAGAATTTTGATATTCATTTTCATTTTTTATCTATGACGTATTACGTAATTGTCAGCGGGGTTCAGGCTTCGGAATTTCTTTAAAGTCAAATATCCATTGAATGGAGGACGTTATTAAAATCTGAGACATGGTTCCCTGCATGATACAATGATTGTTATTTTAAGTCTAACTGTTATAATATATCCTTATGTACATAGTAATGATCTTTATTCAAAAATATGAAAAATTCGTGCGATATTGTTTTATAGAAGACATACCAAGTACAATATTTGTTTCAAATCACTTGCAATAGACTTCGTATAGTGGGTTTATTAATGTATACAATTATGGTTGACTTTATAGAACTATAAATTAGTAAAACTTGATATCACCATATAGCCACTCACGCTCCCTTAAGGTTTTTCTATTTTTAGCTCTAGCGGCCCCTAAAAGGGGCCAACCATTTTTATTTGAGCAAATCTGATAAAAAAATCTATATATGGATGCTACAGACCACATTTCGTGACTGATCCATCTATTGGTTCATGAGAAGAAGATTATTAAAGGTTTTTTTCTATTTTTAGCTCTAGTGACCCCTAAAAGGGGTCAACTGGTATAATAGAGCAAATTGCACTTAGAACGTCAAAAGGCTTCTGCACAGCAAATTTGAAGTAAATCCGACTGGCAGTTTCTGGGGGAAAGACCATTGTTGACGCCAGACGACGGGCACTGGAGCATCCACCTACTCATCCTAACAGCTCACCCTGAACCTTCGGGTTCTGGTGAGCTAAAAAAGTAACAATATTAACGAGTTTTGTTAAAAAATGCAGATTAAGATTGTCAAATCGTCAGATCTATAAACAGCTGTCGTCGAATAGGCTGATTTTTTTGTTATATCGGTTGTCGACTGGTCCGATATTATGATATACCGGTTGTCGTATCATAGTTCGATGTGTTATTACGGGTGTTCGATAGTAAGAATTTATGTTCACGTTTTTCGGCTGGTGATATTAACCAGACAAAAAATAGAAAAGCCGAATACCATCATCAGTGATTATGTGAACTAGAGAACAACTAGTCAGACAAAAATAACTCGAACAGATTATGGACAATGATATGATAACAAAAAGAAGAAGAATGAAACTTAAAAGGAATTAGTCAAAGAACTAGGAATAGGATGATGACATTAAATCATCGACATGTGTACACAACTGACATGTATACAAAAAACGTTACAAACACATATTGCAGTTTTCGAAATGTAATATTGCAAGATATAAAATTTAAGATACAGTAAAAATGTTTAATAACTTACCATTTTTTTTGTCCTTTCCAAGATCTCAAACATTGTTTCCGTCTATACGTAGAGTTCGGCATAAATGCACGTAAGGTATAATATTATTGCTGACACACTGTTATTCCCTCAATAAATTACTAACAATCAAACTAACAATTACTAAAAATCAAAATATAACAGTTAATAATTTTATTGCTTTTTTTAATTATATGTGACAATCTACCAATGCCTTTGGTATGCACGTTTCTTACCATTTATCCGCAAATATTAAAACCGAAGAACGACAATGATAATTAGGTACGCTTGTTTCCCGCCATTTTGGTTGAGGGCAAATGTCAGACTGATCTTGATGATCAATAATGTAGAACATTGACGCATACGATATTAAAGACGATTTCGGTAGTTCGTAACGCGCAACATTTCTGCACATAAGGGAGACAATAAAGCTCCTCACGGAAGAAACACTTGCATAGTTTTCGGACAACTAACGTATCCGCGAGCGCGCTAAAAACGCTACCTATAATGCGTGCTCTATTTTTTAATAGTGACTAATTTATGTGAAACACTTCATGTACAGTTCATAATTGAATTACTTCATATGACTGTAATGGAGGTTCATCATTTATTGCAAATATTTGTTGATGATGTAGCTGATATTTGGACTCTGAGCTAACATTACCTCAAAGATTCAAATGTTTTTTTAAAGTGAAATATGTGGTACAAAATTGTTCTAAGATATATATCAAAACTAAAAAGTTTTATTGGATGATAAACAGAAAACTACACTTTATTAACTTCATATACACATTACAAAATTTAACTGAAATTGGCAAATATTTGTTGACGATGCAACAGAATTTAGAAGTTGGCGGTAAAATTAGCTCAGTAACCCCATGTTTTTATCTCTGAAATGTGTTTATTAGACGATATATATATCTAAATTAGAAAGTTTTATTGGAAAATAGGCAAAATCTTTATTAACTTGATATGCATATTTTTGATATTAATCATATTTGACGACTATTTTTGACAATATACTTGAATTTCAGAGTTGAGACTGAAATTAGCTCGGTAACCTCATGTTTTTATTACTGAAATATGTGTATTAGACATTGTTCTAAGATATATATCAAAATTAGAAAGTTTTGTTGGAAGAATATCGGATAAGGGGGAATAAAAGATGAAAAATAATATTTTTTTGTCGAAATTGCAACCCATTTTTTCATGCATGCAGTTGAAAATAAAAACATAGTATGACAGAATTAAATCATTTATGGTATGAATTGTGTTAAATTAACACAATATATGCCAAATGAATACTTACATGTAAAAACAGTATGTTTGAGCATGATTTTATCATGATATAACAGTGATAGTATGTGTTTAGCGATAAGCTCTTTGTACACAGCAAATCTTAAAAAACAGCTGCACACCTACACAAAGTATGAGCTGTTATCTCGAAAACGAGTTCGGTGACCCCTGTTTTTCTTTCCATTTTTGGATTTGTTATACTTTTTTCTATAAAATATGAAAAAATGATCACTTTTCCTTGAATAAAACAAAATGCAGAAATCGTCTTTAAAATACGACAATGTTTATTAAACTTTGCGTCAAAATGATAAAAATACACCGTAATGTGTGCATTTTACAGCTAAGCTGGGGCTACATAGCATATGGCGGTATGATAATCAGAGGCTTTTTTTATTGAAATGGTACTTCAATCTTAGTACCACAGACGCTTGTTTAGCATTGTAACTATCATGTCGACAATTTCCATCCTAATTTCAGGTCACAAATGTCGCGCATTAATACATAAATTATAAATTCCGTCCAAAAACACAGGACAATAAAGCTGGTTAGTCTAAGTGCAACAGCAAATGGTAAAAAGACTAATCATCAGGTAGTTTCATGTATTTATTGCTTCTCATTTACATAGTATTAATCCTAATATTGGACTATATTCCTCCAGTTAATTAACAAATCAGAAGTAGTTGTTAAAGCAAACGATTGCGTAATATTTGGCAGATTGCCAAGTTGAGACTTTGTTTGGAAATCTGTGATTTTCCCCAGCTAAAAATATTCGACTTTGCTAGGAACTGAATATATTTTTTATTCAAACATAACAATCCTGTCACGATGTACGAAGTAACTAGAGAGAAACGGGTCATGAAAGAAGAATTACTTTAGGTAGATACATATTAGTTTTATCTTAACAGTTTTGAAATGGTCGACACGTTGTCCTTGATTTACTTTAAATATACGACAACCAAACAGTAGTTTATTTGATTATTATTTTCAATTTGTGAACAACTATGAATTGGTATGAAATAGAGCCAATGTAGTCACGTCGATATTCGAAAGATATGACCCTCGGTACTCTAATGTAACATTATGCATTATTTTAAATCCTATCTTTTTAACAGACGTCTCAATTTACATTGTATGGATTATACCGATCGTTGCTCTACTGACGGTTTATGAACAGACTATAACGATTCGAACTGGTTTAAAAATACCAAACCGTTAATTGTTTATGTATTCATGCACTAGTGACAGTTTAAAAATCGGACAACAAATAGTATGAATTTATAATAACTTACACGCACTTTGTTACTTCCCAAAAAAACATTCTAAACTTATCCACATACAAAAGTGAACTGTTCTGTGTCGGTCATCTACATAACCTACATTCACATAATGATTAAATATTTCACCGTTATTGTATAATGTCATACCAGGTTTTACAATTAGAGCTAAACAACTTATAGCAAATTGAAGGAACATGTTGTATATATCCATGTAATTTAACCTTCGACATTGATTCAGATTTTGTTGCCATTCTAATGCACTTAGTTGTAAGGCACTTTCGGTTTAATAACAATGTTTAAATTCAATTTAAAATTTGATGTCAGAACATTAACATAAAAATCTCCAATATTTTATTCTCAACTGTACTATAAACAATAAGTTCGACTTACCGTAAACGATATTTTTGCTTATATCAGTAAAAATACACAAAAATAAAATCGGAATCAGAAAGCATTGATAAACTGTAATCACATGATATGCGTGTCACGTAACCGGAAGTAATAGTAGTAGATTGTTTTGAATAAGTTATTTCCCCTTCACAATACATCAGGCTACTATGTACATTTTTAAACGTTTGCGCGTTTGTTTTTTAATCTTATATTTTACACATGTCACACTAATGATAGATGAATCAATATTTGTTTCAAGACTATACAGCGCAAAATTGTTATTAGCAAGAGACAAATTTAACAACTAAGCGTATATTTACACATATTTTAATGGAATGGAAGTAAGTACAATGATTTATGTATGTGTAATTGCTTGTATTATATATATGTATACATATATATGTATATAATTTTAACGCAGATAGTTATGATAACCATGACAATAAATCGAACCAGAGAATGTGGATCCTTGTCTAAATTATTATTAGCTAAGTTGTCTTCTGATAAGAATGATATCCATTCCATTTGAATGGAATGGATATCATTGGTATTATAAATTTAATTTGGATGTTAATATGAACATTTGTCATTGTTCTCGGCCGAAATCGGCGCAAATACATGAATTCCGTTCCATAACTCTGTAAACTTTTCTTGGACAAGTTTGAAAAAAAAACATGTGTGAATTAATACCAGCAAGCTAAAATGTACACTTGCTTTAACTTTACTTTAAACTGGATGTCAAGTTTTAAAGTTAACCTAAAAAATATATTGATAACAGCCGAGAAAGATAGGGTAAGCTAATAGTAAGATAAAAGTAAGGTAGGTACCTTAAATAATTATGTAATACACCTTACAGTGATGGACATGTACCTGTAGACACAGTATCATAGTTTATCTATTTACTACACAAGAGCCTCCCAGAATTCACCATGTATAATGTTAATGATCAAAATATTAGATATCGACAGTATTAGCATCTTAATTTATGATATTTTAAGGGGTACATTAAAAAGTGATTAAGCATCTCAATAAACAGTGCATGCCAATTTTCTCTATCATAATAAACACATTCAGTAAAATGCTAATAATTATAGTCAAGTATCAAATAATACTACCATTTTCTAATCATGCCTTTCTTGAATATTTATATAATATAGATATTACATTATATTAAAAATAATCTATATGTCTTATTAAAGTTTAAATTTATCGATCCTCTTTTATGCACTTGCGGTTTAAATTATGATTACGAGTTTTGAGCAGTACGTCAGTATAGCGAACATTCATGCAAACACAACAATGATTAAGAATAAGTAAGAAAACTGGAGACATCTTGGACAGAAACGGTACCATTTCAGAAAGCATTCATCGGTATTAAACGATGCTATGATCTTATCAATGTCTATAATAATGCTCACCTGACATTAGGTAAGGTAATCAACATATCGTAACCTTATCTATTGCCATGACTACGTTCAGATGTTTGATTTCAAACCTTGATTCACTTTAATCAACATTTGAAAACTGCAAGCATATCTATTATAGCATATGATGGCTTATATTCGACACTATCCTGTACATTTTATGATATTATGTTATGATATGAGGTTATATATGAAGTAACTAGATAGCTAGGGTCAAGAAAGAGTTGCATCCCGTAGATAAGTATTAAAACATTAGTTTTGTCTTTATAATTATAAATTTTGTAAATTTATTGTCACGTTGTCCTTGGTTTACTTTAAATATTCGAATTACAAGGAGTTATTCATTTGATTAGTTTTTTTTTGGGTCAAATTCCGCGCACCAAAGTGCTTAAATGGAAAGGAATGAACACTCATTCCAGGTCCTCTGTATTACACTCCAAATATGTACAGATTGTACATTAGTATTTTCTTACAGAACATTAACAATGACGTTATGTAAACACTATCCAGATATTACAAATATAAGTTAAATCTTGAAAATTTCATAAAATTGTTTACAACTTTAATGTTTACAGTGGATTAAATGAAAAGATATATGACCACTTTAACCCTCGATTTATATCACTTATCAATTATCTCAATAGACGGTATTAAGCAAATATTCAGTAGTACAGTCAGTCAGGCAGTAGCGGATTGCTAACGAAACTTTCACTGCATACGCCGTCGATAGAGCGCGTGAATTATTGAAAATATATATCGATCAAAAGCAAATTCTGTGACCTTTTCGATGGTGTAAATTAATTTTTTCTACTCATTCATCTTTATGGTTTAAATGCCAAATTTCGTAAGTCACCCATTAAGGCAGTAGCGGATTGATTCAGACAGTATCGGATTACACACTGTGACACGGTGTGTCAGAGGTCATGCGTCAAACGGGGGCATCTCAAAGCGGGTTAAGCTACCACTAAGTCTTAGATAAGCTACTAACTCAATGTTAATATCATTGAACGCCATTCTTTGGAAGCAATGTATCATCGCTTTCCTATATCATCGTTTCTGTCTGCATGGGCCCAAGAACAGCAAATACATGTTATTCGGATATCAATATAGTTCAATGAGGCTCAAGTAAAGCGGACTAAAATATTCTACGTTGTATAAGAAAATAAATTGAAACAAACATCTTCAAAACTTTGATCAGAATAATCAATATTTTGAAAAATATCATTGTTTTGACGTTTCATTTCACTTGTGTTACCACTCATGTGAACCTTTTTTTCAGGGGCGGTATTCTCTAAAACATCTCAAAGATTATAGATATACCTAATTTAATAAATCTATCTATCCTTCTGGCTCACTGCCTTTTCATGTGTAATGGACATGAGTGGACCAATTTAGGAAATTCAAGGTTGTTTCGTGAATACCATCTGTGATCTTCAGATCTTGCCTCTTCTGTATGGCTTGAACAGTCCTACTTGCGGCTTGCTTCAGGTCCCTGTCTTAATTTGCAACGAATATTGTAATTGTAATAGGATGGGATATTTATACGCAATATGGTACCAAATTGAGGGTAATTTAAATGTTAAGTTTGATGATATTCGCATTTCAGTTTTAACAACACGTTATTGAGCGCATAAAATACGTAAGCATCCGGTGACCTCATTCGGGGCTACACGGTTTTGTAGACTTACCTAGCATCACGACATTTTCAAATATACGTGAATTTGTGTGGAATGGAACCAGGTTGATGACTGAATATTTCTTTTAGTGATATATCATGAACGGACTTGCAAGGTTTTAAAAGACTAAGCGCGTAATCCGTTACTGCCCAAAATCCGCTACTGCCTGATTGACTGTATTAGAACTTTCGTACTTGTAACAATTTGAAGGAACATGGTGCATAGATCTATGTAATTTAACTTTCGACATTGAGTCCGATTTAGTTGCAAGGCACTTTCGGTCTAATAACCATGTTTAAACTCAATGAAATTTGATGTCAGAACTTAAATGTTAAAATGTGCAATATCATATTCCCAACTATGTTAATCCACTCGCCTTCAATTTTTTTTGCTTACATTGATGAACAAGACATATTACAATTGGAGTTAAATAATCATTGATAACTGTAGTCACAAGATATACGTGTAACGTTACCGGAAGTAATATTCATAGATTGTGCTATCTGGTTCCCGTTGTCTCTGTCTGTAGAGAGACAACAGCTATGTTCTAAAACTCCCTGGACGGGTAATATTCATAGATTGTACAAACTGGTTTCCGTTGTCTCTGTCTGTAGAGAGACAACAGCTATGGCTTAAAATTTCCTGGATGCTGATTGATCAATTTTGGTCAAATTCGGACAGAATTCTGCCCACTGGATCTCGCGAGACTTTTCGTATTCGGTATGCCTCGCATCGTTTCCCTCGATGCATATTTCGCGCATAATTTCAAAATATGGAAATTAGATAATTTCGTTTTTACCATTGTTGTGAAAACACTTAAATTAGTATTGATTTAATACCCACGGACCACTTACCTATATTCCAAAACGGAATTCTGATTGTTTCTTTTTGTGGTATAATAGTGTTCACTACCACTTCCTGAGGTTAAACTGAAACCATTATACACATATATATAATGGTCTCAGGTTTAAAGTTAGCATGAGTTTATTATCATTTACATGATTATATTTTGTTCAAATGCTTTTGTTTTATAAAAGTGCTAATATTACGCGTAAAATCAACATGGACACATCAGGGTCTATCTGATTCTAAATTATGTTGTTAAGCATAATTAATGCATCTTGTAAACAATATAGTCAACAATTAGTTGGGATTTCAAAGACTGCGATATCAAAATATACTTGACAACAACCAAAACAAATCACCAGTCAAACAGACAACAACGGGTTGTTATACGATATTACATTTATAATAAGGCTGTCTCCTTTCCTAGACCCTTATAAGGAAGAAATATTTTATGAATCATATCATAGGAGGCAAATATACACCTGATCAAATGTGACTGATACCATGTTAACAATACATTACTTTGATCATAATCGAATTCAATTCCTATTTCCGTTCTCAAATAGCAAAAAAAAAAATATCCGACAAAAATTAATGTTTTACGAATAGAGAGCAGTCAATCACATGTGTACGGCTCAAATGAAATAACTAATTAGTGTCCCGGATGAAAGTTTAGGCAATAACCGGTCTTTTGATACAGCATGGAATGGGAACCAGTTTAAAGATGAAGATTAGTGATAATGAATCACAACTCTTTAGAGAGATTGGTAATATTATTTCGTGAATTTTCTTCCGCGAAAAAACGTCACCAGAAAGTTATTATTGTCTATCAACGGTTCTTGATTGACATACTAAATATTAACCCTTTAACTGAGTTTAACTTTAACTGTGGGCACTGTCTACAATTTTGAGAAAAATAGATGATGCTTAGATTTTCGTAGAATGTTACTTGGTTATAGTTTGACCCAAATGTAGTCATCACATGCTTTTATGCAAAAATAATCAAGGCTAAATTGTTGATATCTTTTTAAATATTTCTTTATACACCAAATATTGACAAGGGTAATTGACAGTCCTTTCGCACCAAGTTCTTCCCCATGTTATTAAGTTATTTGGGTGTTTATAAAATTAAAGGAAATGAGACTAGTGTTTGTATGAACATTGACCACTTCCAATAGCCTTGATTTTGATGTTGACACTCACTCGTCCCTGCCTATCCGTTTTAAACACACGGAAGAATTATTCGCAGTAAGTTGTAACTCTTTCATATCTTATTTTATATATTTTATATACATAAATCATATTCATTTTTCATAAATAACCCATTCGATTATGCTTTATTTCAATGTCTGACGTTTGTGATAAAGAGGACTTCTTTTTGGAGAAAAAATAGCTGGATGTAAAGCCAGGAAGTATCCTACTTATCTTAAGTCAAGATTCTCGTGTAATCTTACTGGGTTTTATGTCAACCTAAATGCAACCATCACAGGCTCTTTAATGAAAAAATAAGCGAGGCTAAACGTTTGTCTTTTTTAACCATTATTATTTGGACACCACTAGGTAGCTTTGTCGCAAAATGTGTTTTTGTTTCTTAAATAAATTACTAGATGAGAAGGGATCTTGCGTGTATAGCAATATAGAAACACAGACCACTTCCAACAGCATTGAATGGGACTTTGGGTTCAATATATATAACTGGCCCCCCTTGGTCCATTTATCTGTTTCTTTTTGGTATTTTACTCCTTTCTGCTATTTTGTGGATTTGATGCTCTTTGGGTTTTTTTGTGGAAATTGTCACGTGACTTCAGAGAAAAACGGTCACACTAAATATCCAAAGAGTTTTATTCGGATATTTTGCGAAATACTCCAAAGAGTTTACAGACCCTGCGTAGGAAGAAACGGAAAACAAATTTTCGGACAAGTGAATGATTAAAATGTTATTAAATATGAAGCATATGGGTAATTAAGAAAAAAGAAAGAAAAAATGTGAACAAAGTTGTTTATTTACATTCAACTTCTCTGCTAGAAAATATGGACTTATTTTTTACCGGTTCACATACATAAAAGTGATAAAGCCCGAAATGGCGTTTATTTCACGAAATGGGAAAATATATTGGGATGAGTAATATTAAGAACTTATTTGAATTATAGTCTGGTGATTTATAATCGATTTCTACTGAACATTCGCATTTTAATTCACTTGCCAAGTCCAGTTTGGTTACTTCATTATATATCCAAAGAGTTTCTGTGTACTATTTGTATATTATCTATCCATTCCAAAGAGTTTCTGGAAACTATTTTATTGTTATGTATCCAGTCCAAAGAGTTTCTGGAAACTATTTTTATGTTTTGTATCCATTCCAAAGAGTTTGTGTATACCATTTGTATGTTATATATAGAGTCCAAAGAGTTTCTGTATACCATTTGTATGCTACATATCGAGTCCAAAGAGTTTCTGTATACCATTTTACTGTTATATATCGACTCCAAAGAGTTTCTGTATACCATTTACTGTTATATATCGACTCCAAAGAGTTTCTGTATACTGTACATTTGTTATTTATCCAGTCCAAAGAGTTTCTGTATACCATTTGTATGTTCTGTATAGAGTCCAAAGAGTTTCTGTGTACCATTTTACTGTAATAGATCGACTCCAAAGAGTTTCTGTATACACCATTCTACTGTTCTATAAAGAGTCCAAAGAGTTTCTGTATACCATTTGAAAGTCACATATCGAGTCCAAAGAGTTTCTGTATACTGTATGTATGTTATTTATCCAGTCCAAAGAGTTTCTGTATACCATTTGTATGTTCTGTATAGAGTCCAAAGAGTTTCTGTATACCCTTTTACTGTTATAGATCGACTCCAAAGAGTTTCTGTATACCATTTGTATGTTCTGTATAGAGTCCAAAGAGTTTCTGTATACCATTTTACTGTTATATATCGAGTCCAAAGAGTTTACTGTATACTGTATGTATGTTTTGTATCCAGTCCAAAGAGTTTCCGTATATCATTTGTATATTCTGTATAGAGTCCAAAGAGTTTCTGTATACCATTTGTAAGTTATATATAGAGTCCAAAGAGTTTCTGTATACCATTTTACTGTTATAGATCGACTCCAAAGAGTTTCTGTATACTGTATGTATGTTTTGTATCCAGTCCAAAGAGTTTCCGTATATCATTTGTATATTCTGTATAGAGTCCAAAGAGTTTCTGTATACCCTTTTACTGTTATAGATCGACTCCAAAGAGTTTCTGTATACCATTTGTATGTTCTGTATAGAGTCCAAAGAGTTTCTGTATACCATTTTACTGTTATAGATCGACTCCAAAGAGTTTCTGTATACTGTATGTATGTTTTGTATCCAGTCCAAAGAGTTTCCGTATATCATTTGTATATTCTGTATAGAGTCCAAAGAGTTTCTGTATACCATTTGTAAGTTATATATCGACACCAAAGAGTTTCTGTATACTGTACATTTGTTATTTATCCAGTCCAAAGAGTTTCTGTATACCATTTGTATGTTCTGTATAGATTCCAAAGAGTTTCTGTATACCATTTTACTGTTATGGATCGACTCCAAAGAGTTTCTGTATACCATTATACTGTTCTATATAGAGTCCAAAGAGTTTCTGTATATTGTACGTATGTTATTTATCCAGTCCAAAGAGTTTCTGTATACCATATGTATGTTCTGTATAGAGTCCAAAGAGTTTCTGTATACCCTTTTACTGTTATAGATCGACTCCAAAGAGTTTCTGTATACTGTATGTATGTTTTGTATCCAGTCCAAAGAGTTTCCGTATATCATTTGTATATTCTGTATAGAGTCCAAAGAGTTTCTGTATGCCATTTTACTGTTATAGATCGACTCCAAAGAGTTTCTGTATACCATTTGTATGTTCTGTATAGATTCCAAAGAGTTTCTGTATACCATTTTACTGTTATGGATCGACTCCAAAGAGTTTCTGTATACCATTATACTGTTCTATATAGAGTCCAAAGAGTTTCTGTATATTGTACGTATGTTATTTATCCAGTCCAAAGAGTTTCTGTATACCACATGTATGTTCTGTATAGAGTCCAAAGAGTTTCTGTATACCCTTTTACTGTTATAGATCGACTCCAAAGAGTTTCTGTATACTGTATGTATGTTTTGTATCCAGTCCAAAGAGTTTCCGTATATCATTTGTATATTCTGTATAGAGTCCAAAGAGTTTCTGTATGCCATTTTACTGTTATAGATCGACTCCAAAGAGTTTCTGTGTACCATTTGTATGTTCTGTATAGAGTCCAAAGAGTTTCTGTATACCCTTTTACTGTTATAGATCGACTCCAAAGAGTTTCCGTATACTGTATGTATGTTTTGTATCCAGTCCAAAGAGTTTCCGTATATCATTTGTATATTCTGTATAGAGTCCAAAGAGTTTCTGTATACCCTTTTACTGTTATAGATCGACTCCAAAGAGTTTCTGTATACTGTATGTATGTTTTGTATCCAGTCCAAAGAGTTTCCGTATATCATTTGTATATTCTGTATAGAGTCCAAAGAGTTTCTGTATACCCTTTTACTGTTATAGATCGACTCCAAAGAGTTTCTGCATACTGTATGTATGTTATTTATCCAGTCCAAAGAGCTTCTGTATACAATTTGTAAGTTATATATAGAGTCCAAAGAGTTTCTGTATGCCATTTTACTGTTATAGATCGACTCCAAAGAGTTTCTGTGTACTGTATGTATGTTTTGTATCCAGTCCAAAGAGTTTCCGTATATCATTTGTATATTCTGTATAGAGTCCAAAGAGTTTCTGTATACCCTTTTACTGTTATAGATCGACTCCAAAGAGTTTCTGCATACTGTATGTATGTTATTTATCCAGTCCAAAGAGCTTCTGTATACAATTTGTAAGTTATATATAGAGTCCAAAGAGTTTCTGTATGCCATTTTACTGTTATAGATCGACTCCAAAGAGTTTCTGTGTACTGTATGTATGTTATTTATCCAGTCCAAAGAGTTTCTGTATACCATTTGTAAGTTATATATAGAGAACAAAGAGTTTCCATATACCATTTGTATGTTCTGTATAGAGTCCAAAGAGTTTCTGTATACCATTTTACTGTTATAGATCGACTCCAAAGAGTTTCTGTATACTATATGTATGTTTTGTATCGAGTCCAAAGAGTTTCTGTATACCATTTGTATGTTCTGTATAGAGTCCAAAGAGTATAGATCTGTATACCATTTGTATGTTCTGTATAGAGTCCAAAGAGTATCTGTATACCATTTTACTCTTATATATCGAGTCCAAAGAGTTTCTGTATACCATTTGTATGTTATATATAGAGTCCAAAGAGTTTCTGTATACCCTTTGTATGTTATATATAGAGTTCAAAGAGTTTCTGTATACCATTTGTATGTTATACATAGAGTCCAGAGTTTCTGTATAGTATTTGTATGTTATATATAGAGTTCAAAGAGTTTATGTATACTCTATGTATGTTATTTATCCAGTCCAAAGGGTTTATGTATATTATTTTTATATCATCTATCCAATCCGAATAGTTCCTGGAAACTATTTATGCCATTCGTCCTCCATTGCTGTTTCAAATGATTTTATGCATTTCAGTTGGTAGATACTTGCGGAAAAACAAGAAAATAATTTTGTTGTCCAAAGTTTGTTGCTAGCTTTTTCTATCGCTGTTGCTCACATTCAACAGACTGAATGTTTTCCTGAATTATTATTTGCTAATGCAAAGTGTTTGTTGCTATATATTGAAACAATGTAGAAGAAATTTAGATAATCTATTTGATACGGATATTCAATATTCAGATATCTTCAACTGTCATCTATAAATAAAACATCAAGTATCATGTTTAGGTGGTGTGTATCATAATTATAGGAATCAACTACAAACAAGACTTAATGTACAGAATTGATTTTATTTTCATTTATACAAATAATTTGAAACATACCGCAATCATAAAATCTTTCATTGATATAGTTTGTATGCTATCATGAAAGCATGGAAGTCTGTCTGAAATCCATAATTTTCGACGAATTCCTTTTTCTTGGTAGCACCTGAAACATTAGTTTGAAACAAAATAAAATAAAACACTGATGATCAGTTTAATTTAAATGTCATATAAACAATGTATATCTGAACTCTTTGCTTTAAATTTAATATGTAATAATTATAAGTGTTGTACTCACTGAAGAAGTCAATGAATTTGTGAATTTGTCCACAATTCTAATGTTACATCCTAGCCAAACGTTTATGTATTTAGGTACATGCATTGTTTCAAATTTGAATTGAATCTATAAACATACATATAAGGAAGAGATTTTGAGTAAAAGACTATAATTACATCATATGCAGGATTATCTTTATATCTGCAATATATATCTGCTTTATATTTATTATCTGTATATTTGAGAAAACACAAGGTACAACAAAATTCATTACTCATTTTAATGCCATCTAGAATGGCTTTGTTTCTAGACTTTTGCTGAACTGTTTCAGACACACACCAAATGAGGCTCCAGTTACATGTTGAAAAATTGCAGTCATTGCCTCCCTTACCAACACTTCTTCAAAATATATCTCATCAAGGCTGAAAATAGCAAAGAAATGTACCAATAATCACGTATTATCTACTCAGTAAATGCCAGGGAGTTAAGAAAAAATGATAATTGTCAACAAGATGAGATAAACTGGAACTGTGTTGACAAAACATGTATTCCTCCACCTTCCCCAGTTATTTTATCAAAATAAACATTTGTGAAAGGTTTTATATAATTTTCTGTCATTCACATAAGAAGCAGTGTACATAATTCCGGTACCTTAATTTTGACTAATTCGAGGGCCTTGACTCTTGGGTTACTTATCAGAGATAAAACTTAAACTTATGTGCACAACATCTTATCCTGATAAACATTTGTGTAAGGTTTGATATCTTTCTGTCATTTACTTTAGAACACACCATGCAAAAACACTTTCAGGACGTATCGATCTAATAAAGTATACGGAAGAACGAATGTATATCACCTCTACCCCATAAAAACGGCGTTTGCATTTGAAACATTCTTATTTTGAAATTGTAATAATATTGATGTTGCATCCCGGCAAGAATGTACAAGTATTATGTTCTAAAATTTCTCACTTCATCCATTTACAAAATTAACCTTATTAATTATACTTACAATCATCAAACATTTTCCGTAATTTTTCATTGCAGAGCTCTTTAACCTGTCCATAGCGTGTGTATACACCACTGAAATATGAAAAATTGTTTAATACATTTATTGATTTTCTCTGTCTAATGATTAGTGTCAGTTTCAATTGCTGTTTATGGCTTCTTTTGCCGATTATGATGTTTTATAAGGAGGGCTGTTAAAGTAACCATTCTAGTAGAAAATTATCTGCAGTAGGCTCCAAACTTGTGTAAGAAAAAAACTTTCCAACATAAGAATATGGTCAGCAGGGATGACAAGTGATTTTTGACAAGTTACCAACAAACGTTTGTGCACTGGTGGGATGCTTGTCTATGGATTTCCATTGTAAATGAGGTCAATGTGTAAAAGCGGAAGCAAAGTTGTAAGTAAACATAATTGCCTTGTGTTGGTACAGGCTGTTTAACAAGAAACAGCCCATTTAACAAATAAAAGTACAAATCTGTTCAAGGTGAATGCCTACTGTATCTTAGGTCCAAATCCGATCAAGGTCAAGGTCAAATCGAGGTTGAGTGATATGGGTGGATTGAGATTCGTCCAAGGTAACAAATTATCGTTTTGCATGCTAGTAAGCAGTGTTGGTGCTAGACAAAGCGGTGAAATCTAGTAAACCAAGGAACAGCCCCTCTGACACATTTCTAGTCCAAGTTTGTTCAAGGCCAAGGTCAAATCGAGGATGGGCGCTATAAATGCATCAGGAATCGTCCAAGGCAACAACTGTAAATAACTATGAAAGCGATAGACTAAACTATCGCTAAAATCTACTTGATAAAGGACAGACAAGGCAATCGCTGTATGCCCCGCATCATTAGAAAGGTTTTCATACATTGTCAGAAACAGTATTTCTTAATAATTGGATTTTTACTTAATCATGAAAACAAAAGAAAAATATACCAGTGTTTGTAATAAAGCAGTTCTCCTCTCAGATGGAACAGAATACATTGTACTGCCTGAAAGTATACCAAAAAAAATATCAGTAAGCAACATTTGTAATGCAAGGCATCTAAAGACAAAATGTCTGAAAGCTTGTACAACCAGTACTTCCTCAATTTCCTCATTTTAAGTTTGAAACCACTTGCTAGACGCTATCTATTATAATGTGAAGAGTACAGAAAAGCAACGGTGTTTGACTAAACCTACATGTTTATGTAACTAAAAAATTACCCTGGTACTAAATATGGAGTATCTGCAGCCCTACCACCGTCTCTGAAACTATAGTGGTTCATCTTCCATGCTGAAACAATAATATCACTTCAATGTGAACATGTATTGAACCTGGAAAATGACAGTGAAGAATGGAAATGGAAATAAAAAGTATACATGGTTAAATCTCCCTAAATGCTAAACAGAGGCCCCTGTATTGATTACCTTTGTCACTTTTTCAATGGGATGGAGTAATAATTAACAATGGATCAGAATTTGAACATTCTTGAAAGATACCATCTAGGAGAAGCACTGCATTTGAGGAGTGAACATTGTTGATCTATTGGCAACAATTCACTACGTACATGTAGGCATTTTCTCAAAGTAAGTGTTGGTATGATTTTTGTATATATTCCTGTTAGTTTTGCAGCTAACGAGTTTATATAGTGACTGAAATGCTGTGGTATTCAAATTTCTTAAACATTTCTTCTTAATCTAAATCCTAGCTTTCAGTCATCATTTACTGTGCATGCATTGGCTGTCAAAGATAAATACTTCAACGATTTCAGTAATGGCTAAAGCCATTGTAAGTTTTGTAAGAATATTTTGCATACTAATGCTCATGTCCTTTGTGTGGCACCAAATTTACCCAGGGGTAATTAATTAGAAATCTTTATTAAATTAATGCAATCATACAATAAGTTGCTAAACCATGCTCCTAGGTTATGAAAACCAGATAGAACTGCATTCATTATGAATTCCGACACCAAGTCCACAATTTGAACTTTACCATCTACACTGAGCTGAAATATTTAAAACCTTCAGAAAAATTACATGAACCAAACATAATGAATCAACATATACTACTGAACACATACCATGATGATCCACTGACTACATATCGTACTCTTTGGATGGCTTTCTCCATCTGCAACAGATTATCATTTGTTATTAACCATTTGTCTCGTTTCATGTATCATAGATATCGGATAGGCATAGTAAAATTTATAAATCACAAACTTTATTCACTCATTTGATTAACAGACATATTAAATACCTGTAGTGATGGTCTGCATTTTTTGAAATTCATTAAACATAAGCCTAACTCCAAAGATATGATTAAGTGATAAAACTCAAGGCCATAACAACATTTGTATTTCATAATGTATAAAATTAATGTAAAAGGTATTATCATGTAAAATAATATCAATGTACGTAGTTCGGTTTTCCCAATTGGGGTGTTGGCATTTTACCGATTGTATTATGCCTAGTTTATTGTTCACCGATCAAACACGCTCAATTCCAGCGGGAAAGACGTATGTGACTATACAAAACAACTCCACTTGTCCATATTACAGATGTTCAATTGTCCAATAAATAAAATGTAAAACAAGGTTCCCAACTAAATAAACACTGACTTTAAGTTTAAATTAAACGAAATATATCCATCACTGATCGTAAGTCCAGGCAAAAATATTATTAAAATTTAAGGCTAATGAACAGTCGACATAGTTTAGATAGAACTCACTGGAAAGTGCTAGCGTCGACTACCGACTGCCGACTCTCGACTGCCAACTCGACACTCGACTGCCGACTCTCGCCTGCCAACTCTCCCCTGGGCGGCAAGCGCACCTCTTTTATATCATCCACAATGTCGGTACCCGACCTTTTCATCATTTTTGAGTGTTCTGCGCACAAGTGTGTGCAGACTCTGGACAGTATTACCAAAAAGGTCTAAAGATCAAGAACTAACATCATGAGTCTGGCATTTTTATCCGTTTGTGAATTTTTGCGTTTGTAGTCTAAACTTGTTATATCCTCACCTGACCCGGATAGATATATTTAGTTTCTACACAGGCACATCATACTCCCAAGAAACAGGAAATGGTTTCACACACCCATGCTCTCACACTCATTCATGCATGTATACTTACATTTCTGCAAGCTCTTTCTGCATCAACATAGAATGTATGTTCATCATCTTTTGATTCCTCATTTGTATCCTGTTAAGAAAAGTAGAGATAACTGTTTAAGGATCATAAAAAGTCTTAAGATCTTCATTCATACATTTTGTGGAAACTAATCAAAGAATATAATGCCTGTTAATATCATATACAAAGGTGTTGAGCCTGTTTTTTCTACCTTTCCTCTTCTGTTATCCGGGTTTCCCTTACCTCATAAAGTATGGGGGTTGAGACCCTTATTTTTATTATTTTAATAGAATTCATACACCTTAGCAAATGACAGAGTTTCACAGACTGAAAACAGCCTCAAAATTTTGACACCTCTATTTTTAATAACCAATTCACAAGGGAGTGCATTGTTTTTCTGTTTGGGTTTTATTTGCACAGATTTTTACCATAACATTGTAAATGTATTACTTTTGGGATTACTTTAAAGTCATTATAAAAATTAGATCATTATTATTATGTTCATGATCATGTCTTTTTTCGTTCTGTGTGTGTACATATGTTTATTTATAGTCAGCCATAGAAAACTCTAAGAGCAACTCCTCCAGATGAGTATTAGTTTAATTAATATGTTTTTGAATGTTAGTTCAGAGTACAATTTCTGTGTTCCAGACGAAACCACTGGTTCTTTAACGTGCATAGATGTAAATTAACAATTTTTGTGACCTCAGTTTAAAGTCTTGTCCAAGACTATTAGTAATTTTACTTAGAGTTACAGGGATCCAACTCATGACCCCTGGATTTGTAGTCATACAGTGTTACCACAGGATCACACACTCGCTTCTGTTCCGTCTTGTTACCACTGAATGATAATGGCACAATATTGAACTGTAAAGGCACAGTAAGCACTGAGTTATGCAGGCGCAGTATCAGTGAGACACTATTTTTGGGAATATGAACCATCACCGGTCATTCATACTCCATCCTGATTTATCTTTTTCATTATTGATGGTACAATCCAAACAGAATCCATATTAAATCTTTTCAAAGAACATTGTATTTCCACCATTGCTAGTAAAATGCAATTACGTCATTTTTTCTGCAAAAGGAGACTGCAGGCATGAAAAAAGCTCAAGACATTGTTGTTCATGTTATGTATAATATATACTTACTACCAATGTACCAGCAGCTGCTGCTCTGAAAGATGAACTTCTCCAAGTGGATTAAAGTAAAAACAGCTTCTTCTCCTTAGGTGAAGTTATCTGTGAATGCCGAATCGGACAATGTGAAAATAGGCCAATAAAGACTGCCGACTTTCTTCATCCTTAGACAACTTTTTTACAAGTAGGAGTGTACTAGTGTTGAAAGTTGAAATGCTTAAAAAATAGTCTTAAATGAAGTCACTTCCATCTAAATGATTGCTTTCATTAATACTAACGAATTAGTCAAAATATATGTAAAAACCTTTGTAGTCATTTCTTATTTACTTAGGTTATCTAGGTATTGAAACAGCCAAACTCACAAGTGTCCAGTGAAAACCTCTTTCATTTACAGCTCCAATTAAGTGGTCATACTGATGAACTATTTCCTGAAAAAGTACCCTTTTTAAATTTGGATTAAATATAATTTAAAGTGAAATAGTTCTCCTCTTTTCTAAAGTATGATATTCTATCATAGCTGCAAAATATAACAATATTAACAATATCAACATAATCTAAAACTATTTCATTATTGTAAAAGGGATGATCTTTCAAGTCATGCTAGAAATGCAATATCTTAAAAAGTAGACCGACCTTATTTTGTCTATCAGTTTTGAACAGTATTTCCTGTCCATGGAGCAATAGAAATATCATATGCTGATCATGACATCATCATCAGAACAATATAATTATGTGTCAATAAGGCAATGATGTCCCTACAAGCAAATAATGCTCTTAAAGAATCTCATTTTACAAAATAACATTTTACAAAATACAAAATGTCCCCAGGTTCAAAATTGAAACCAATTTTCTTTATGATTACATTTCTGAAAGTTGAGAGCTTCAATTTTGATACTACATAAAAGTAATAAGAAAATGTCGAAATATAAAAAGTAAATCCATAGTACCTCCAAAAAATGATTCACTGATTGTAAAAATGTATGTATGATTAAAGATAAATATGAGGCCATAGGACCGTGGAATTACAACTCAAAAAATATTTGCGATATTTTTTTATTAATCTTCGTGCTAATTATGAGTTCCAAAAACATATTTATGCTTAATCAATTTTCAATATGTTCACATTTTATGAAAACCTAACTTACAGAGCTAGGTCCGCGGAATACTGTGGCTGAATTGACTTTTATCTTTTTATTTATGCAACTATTGTTAATAAGTATATTTATTTTCTACACACATATAATAAACTAAAGGTAATCTTCAATTTACATGTGTTTATTCAAATAGTCATTCCATTAGTGTAACTAACATTAAATGGTCATTGGGGTGTCCAAGGTCTTTTAATTCGCTTGATTACTTAAAATCACATTGTTACAATGATCAATTTTGTATATCACTGCACATGTTTTATCATAACCGTGTTTATTTGAAAAATAGTGTATAATGTGAATCATGAAATTCTCATGAATTTCCCTTCCAAAAGGGTATTTAAGGAGACACCGACATTCACAAGGTAGATTTTACCTCTTTTTAGAGTCAACCACTTCCAGGCTTTAAACTAAGGGTTATTTTAATTTTGGCCAGGGTTCTAAATTCACAGATTAAATTGTTTCATTCATTTTATTCTAAATTTTGGTCTTCATGATATGATTTACTAGTATTTAGATAATTAAGAATTGTGTCATTCCTATCATCCATTGTCTACTTTGATGTATAATTATATAATTTATTCCATTTTAAATATTGTGATGACTCTATATTAGGAATCTAAAGTAAAAACATCAGTAAACCCTGAAACTGTATCGTTAATTTATTCAGTTAGTTAACTAATCATACTCAAATGTAATTAGTAACAGGAGAACCTGGGGAAGTTTGATCCAGTGTTCGAGACTATCCTCACATAATAAGATTATAGACAAGTATACAAACCTTGTTCTGCTATCAGGTGTATCGATAAATAACTCTATCAGTAAAATGAATCCAAGATCAAAACAAAAACAAAAACTGTTACAATACACATTCCAATTAAGCGAAATTGTTCATATTCACCGAAACGGATCAGACGGACTACTTTCGTCACAAAACTCTTTACGGTTTTACACATTAACCGCTTTGGATTTTTAGGGCGACGGAGAAAAACATGGTGAAATCATTTTCAAGTCAAACAGATTTTTTCTGACCTTTGAAGATTGTTTTGATGTGGGTTTTTTTGTTTTCTTTTATTTATTTTAGTCCTTAAGTTTAATGTGCATAGTTCCTATTTAATTGTCATTCCTTTTAAGTCCTTATGATATTCATTGTAATACATTTTCGCGACACTTCGAAAGGCAACATTTCTCAAAATCACCACGGAAGCTTCATGTATCATCTGATTAACTCATTATGCACACTTAACTTTCAGCAGCGTCCAGTGTCTACTGAGAGTGTGAAGCACCTCAATATCTTTAAGACTTACAGTGTTTTGATATATCAGTATGAAGCAAGATTTGTTTTTATCATTTCTCTCAGGGATCCTACATTACAGGGATATATAACTCGCAATCTTGCGGAAAGTCTTGGCATTTGTGAGATAATGTGAGAGCGTCAATTCCAACATGCACTCGAAAGAACAGGCAAAAGGCTGGTCCAAATAACCTCTGGTTTTACTTTTGCAGCAGACATCCATACCTAATGTATAAAAAAGGATTTTCTTTAAATTCAGATGAGTAGTTTCCCTTACATATTGGACATTGATTTGAACTATTTTATTAAATAAATGATGTTTTGTTGTTTTCAGAGGTAAAAATGGGTGTTGATATTGGGACTTGGCGATGCAGGGTTGGTATGTTCATTCCTGATCATGGTGCTGGTGTGGTAATGATGAATTTCAATAGATTGATGAAAATAATTGGATGTGTTAGTCTCGTTAGAATACTATTGATAATGTCTGGGATTGAACAAAATCCTAGTCCAGGTAGGTGATATTCAGTTCTGTTGTATTGCTGTTAGCAATAAAATACATTAATATACATGGAACTAACCACGTTACAGTCTCCACATCAGTATTGTTTGGCCCATGTTTGAATGCAGCATGTACAGTTTTGGATTTTACTTGTGTCCACACTTGCATATTTTTGTAAAGACCAGCCTTCTCGGTGATTTTTTTTTACAATTGTCCTCAGGACTAATAGTCCTCATAGATTTTTTATAGTCCGAGCTCAGGTTTTTTTTTTCCTTAGAAAGTGACGCCGATAATCGATGTCTTCCCCTCGATATTTTTTCCCCAAAGAAGCATTTTTCCCCTCGCTAAGATGCATTATTCCTCTTTGAAGCTATTCAAAAATAGGCGATTTCAGTTTTAGTAGATTTAATTCGGCCAAAATATCTATCAGACCAATTTTTTTGTAGAGTTTATTTGTTTTATAATGATTGAGCAAACCTATCGGGATTTCCCAGCTTTATAACGATGTCTTCCGAACCAATCCGAATGAGCTTATTACCTGCGATAGTAGAACGATATACACAGTGACGGGAACCAGTACTAGATCCCGGCCCATGACACATGCATATATCCACACTTATGATGCCTGGAAGCAGGCACACGTTTCCATTTCCGGTAAAATGGTACACAATTGATGAAATTAAAAAATATGATATCTGGCTCAAAGCTTACTGAATGGGTAAACTCCTTTTTTGCTGTAGTGATTAAAGATACCATCCTGGGCCAATCGGCACTCGATTCACTCATGAGAATAAATCTTTGGCCAGAAAATCTAACTGATCAAGACTATGAAAGTGTGGTAGACCTGTTCAAATGTAGAAAAGACAAAGATAAGGACTTGTAGATTGTTGTTTTGAATGTTATTGTCATAATTATTGATTTATGAAAACAATGGTTTTGGTTATGTGACAGTGTATTAAAATTTGATAATTTTCCCAAATTTCCCCTTGTGCGTGATTTTTCCCCTTTTGACCAGCATCCAGTGTCTTCCCCAATCCCTAAAAAAACCCTGGAGCTTGTTTGAATGTGTCTTAGAATATGTGTTAAATTACTTAGGGACATCTATCCAACATAAATCATTATCCTGGTATTCATCTTGAATGTGTAGAATTTGCTATTTAATATTATTTTTAACAATTTGCCATGTAAGTCAAATCTTTTTTCAGCATTAGATCAAAATTCTGCTGTCTAAGTTTTCTGGGCTACATTCAATTAAACTATAAATATGTAACGGTAAGAAACATAGCATTATCATTGTTACAGAGAATGGAACCAATTCAACAAATCATTTATATTGCAGTGTTTTTTACCAATAGGCAATCTTCAGATTAAGCATTTTGAATTTACTCACCAGTTGGGCCAGTGACCTTACAGAAGTTACTCGCCCGAAACCAGAATTACTCACCCATATACAAAACCCAATATTGATATATTTTCTTCATGTTAATGTTAACAGATTTACCAGGTTTCGCACCTTTGACATATTGTAGAAAATGCATTTTATCCAATAAATATTTACTGATTCCATTCTATAATTAGTGGTTGCTTCAAGCTCAGTGTCTGACAAATTTATTTAGCATGTGGTAGCCTTGTGGGCTACCAAGTTTCTTTCTGGTAGCCCAGACATTATATAAATATGCAGCAAACAGATTCATCATAACTTACATTACAAAGAAAACAAGCCTGGTTCATAAAAGCACAGTTCACAGAATCAAACTCTTTAGTAATATCAAAATTTAACCTAAGTTACAAATATGTCATTATTATATTGACAGAATTAAAAGAATATGTCTTATAACATATCTATGTGCTAATAGTCTTGTACACAAATCCGCTTATCCGAGTTCAGTTCATGTCCGATATAAGTACAACTAGAGGGTCAATAAACACTGCACATATCTATTTCGCAAACGCTTTAACAAGAAATGATTTCACAACTAAAGTGTGCAAATTGAACCAGTAGTGCAAGCCCAAGGCAATAAAAATGGTCCAGACTATAAAATTTCCTTTACATGTAGACCAATCTGTTAACTCTCGGAAACCAAGTAACTGTACAGAGGCATATTAGAATATAGTAGTCATATGACCAAGAAATGCGTCATTAATTCCTTGCGTTACATCATCAGCGATTAATTTCATTTCAAAAAGTTACACCTAGCTGAATGACACGCGGGAATGACATCACAATTTGTTGAATGTGTTAATAGCTAACACTAATAAATGAGTAGCTTGTGACCTGGGTGTACACATTGCACTGATTCAATGAAATACAAAAAACGGAACCAAAACGATATTGATACCCGTTTAATATATCGCTTTTGATGTCTGTTAGTGAAGAAAGCGGAGAAACAGTACTCGTGTAACGTCAGCGATTTGAATGTTTATTCATTTATTTTGTGATTACTGTGAAGCGACGGACTATACGCATTTTTCGCAGACTGAAAGACTACAGCTGGTCAGATAAATGTATTATAACATTTATAAGATGCTTGTAGTTTGGTTGTGACTTATTTTTCTTCTAGTGATGTGTTTGTGAAAAACATATTTGGAAGAAGCTTTATTGATATGATTAAGTTTGTTTTATTTCAGATACATTCACCATTAGATATCAGTACTTGTTCGTCAATATTGGCACCGAAGTCCTCAGGGAATTGTTTTGGCAATGGCACATATTGGAGTGGGTCAATTCTTAAAAAACAAAAGTAAAGATATCAAAAAGTTAGCTGCAGCAAAGGTGATAACACCTACTCAGAAGCAGATGTTATTGACTGCTAGCAACCTACCATGTATTGGTGATTTTGATATAACTTTACTGTCGTGTTTCCTGAGGAATATATGTGGTCTGTGTCCTCCCAAAGATCCTGTTTGGATGAACCCGGCACAAACAGACACATGCACAGAAGCTGATATTGCTAGATTAAGAATATGTAGAAATGAAGTATGTATAATGTTTATAAATTATGTTTGATTGTTACATGTGATATACAAGCTTAAATCTTGTACAAGATATTTGTCAGATCTGGACATGAGCTGCTTATTGATATAATCATTTTTATATTTGTATGGAATTGTTGGCACTTGCACAGCTTTCTTAAATGCTCATTAGAGTGATTTTGTATGAAATAAGATTTGTTTACCAACTGTTGATGGTAATGAGTAAATAACAGACAATGACAGATAAACAATTTATTTTTAAATAACCATTTACAGGATGTTGTTTCGTTGAAACATCCTGAAGATTTTTTAATGTATAATACAGTAATTTGCTTGTACATTTTAAATTAATGGTTAAACTATATTTCAGCTGATGCATAGTGACAAATTATGCTTACCTGATGCTGAATTGAAAGTTAAATGGAAATAATTGAGTACGGTAAATATTTTGTGTATCAGTAATACATTTGAGTTATTTCTCCATCACCTCTGATTCACACTCAATGTTCTTGAAGTTGTCTGTTTCTTGCATAGCATGATGTTCGTATTTTCTGACTACCCAGCATTAATGATTATACATACTGTATACTGTACTCTGACACTGTCAGGCTGTCAACCATGTCCCATCCTATAAAATCCTATATTTTGAACCTTGTGTCCTATATATAAGAAAGTGTCAGGACTATAAATCCTATAAAATCTAATATTTTTGGCCTTGTATCCCATATTTTCACCATTTCTGGGAGATTTTTAAAAAGTGTCTTCTTTGGTACTGCCTAGCTTTTATTTATTTACAAAACTGGTAGACACTACTGTTTATGTCTCAAAACATCTCATAGATGTGAAGATCATCCTTAATGCAGTAGTTGCTCTCTAGTGACTGCATCCATGGCTGAAGAAAATTATATTTCCAAGAATGGTAAGGTTTGTGATTTTTCCTTAATTTTTAGTTCACCAGAACCGAAGGTTCAGGGTGAGCTGTTAGTATGGGGTGGTGGATACTCGTCTGTCGTCTGGTGTCAACAATGGTCTTCTCCTCAGAAACTGCCTGTCAGATTTTATTTGAATTTGCTGTGCACAAACCTTTTGAGGTTCTAACTGCAATTTGCACATAGTTTACCAGTTGGCCCCTTTAAGGGGTCACTAGAGCTAAAAATAGAAAAACCTTTTAATCATCTTCTCATGAACCAATGGACAGATGGATCATCACCAAACTTGGTTTGTAGCATCCTTAGATGGTTCACTCTCACATTTGCTCAAATAAATTTGGTTGGCCACTTTTTCGGGGCCGTTAGAGCTAAAAATAGAAATACCTTAAAATGACCTTTTCTCATGATTCCATAGATGGATTATTACCAAACTTGGTTTGTAGCATCCTTAGATAGTGTTCTATCAGATTTGCTAAAATGAGATTGGTTTGCCCTTATTATGGACCGTTACAACTAAAAATAGAAATACCTTTAAACGTCTTCTTCTCATGAACCAATTGCTGGATCATTCCAAAATTTGGCTTGTAGCATCCTTAGATGGTCCTCTCGCAAGTTTGCTCAAATAAATTTGTTCAGCTCCTTTTAGCGGCCGCTAGAGCTAAAATAGAAATACCTTAAAATGACTTTTTCTCATGATTCTACCGATGGATTATTACCAAACTTGGTTTTTAGCATCCTTACATGTGTTCAATTTGATTTGCTAAATTGAAAATGGTTGGCTCAAATTAGGGGCCGCTCGAGCTAATATAGAAATACCTCAAAATGATTTCTATTTATGAACCAGTGGTTGGATCATCACAAAATTTGATCTGTGGCATCCTTCAGTCATCACGAATATTCCTTTGTAGTATCCTTTGATGGTACTTTATCAAGTTTATTATTGTTCCCCATTATTTGCCCACAAGTGTTACCTTTTTAGTAACAATTTAATTTATATTTATTCAGGTGAGTGATGCAGGGCCATCTTGGCCCTCTTGTTTAATTAATATCCCAAGGAAGATAAACTGAGGGGAGAAAAAGGTTTGTTCTTCTCTAATGGTTTCAACATATCACTATATGACATGATGCAATATTTTCAAAACTGTCCTATTAGTTGATGCATACTTTCTAAAGAAAATCAAACTCGTATTTGGAGACAACTACGAAGGAAAAAACATTCCGCAGGTGATTTGTTAAAGCTGGTTTGTCTAAAAGTGTTAGGTTTTAAAGGTGACTGTAAAAGCAGTAGGTTGGCAAAATACTTTGCTGCATTAATCATGGTGATGTTAATACAAAATAGCAAAATGGTGATTATTTTGTCATTGTGATCTTTTTTTGTGACCTAGTTTTCAAGGTTTTAAGACTTTTTGATTCATGATAATGTTTCATTATCCCGATAATTAATGATGATTATTGTTATTTTTGTTAATTATTGTTTTATGAAACATTTCAGGTGTCCGAGACAAATGCACATCCTCCAGAACAGGCAGTGTGTCACAAAGATCCAAGAGTTAGATTTGGTTTTCAAGATACAGAAATTGGTGGGATCAGTCTGTATATAATAGTATAAAAACTTAAAATGAATATTGCTTTCAGTAAATTAAGTTATTTTTAAATACTTTGAACTCTTGGATTATAAGTTTGTTTCTTTCTATATATAAAAAAGCACGAAATGTCCTATGTTTAGCCAAATTTGTCCTATATTTATTGTCAAAATTGTGGAAATTTGGCGTCCAAAATGTCCTATATTTGTCCTATATTTTGAAAAGAACTTGAGTTGACAGCCTGCACTCTGCTTCGAAAGTGTTATACCTAGATGCTAAGTTTATTACATGACAGTGAATGAATATCTATTTCCTAGTGAATAAATTAGCAGTCATTAGTTAATGGTACTAGGTGTGAAATATACTTGTAGCAATCCAACAACTCTTAAGCCAGAGCAAGTATAAGTAAGCTAATAATGTTTTTTTAGAGTTACTAAAAATATATCGACTGTTGAATGCCAGAAGGGGCTATCAGCAGTTTTCACCAAAAATGACTTTTTTGCATATTTGAAACTATTTTTACCTATATTTCCTGTGAAAAAAATATTTAGTCAAAAATCCAGTTATAAGACATATTTATGAGCCACCTTGTATAGGGTCTATCAGCACAAGGCTAAATTAATTGCCCGCCAGAAGGTGATAACAGCATGTCAAGTGCTGCCATAAGGTGCTAACAGCAGAATTCTGTGCTGATAGGTCTTGTGGGTTTTGTTTATATTTACTCTGTACTTATCAGTGTTAAGCAGCGATTTATTGATCTTAATGATAGAAATGTACCCCCCTTGAAGAATGTTGTTGAGATAACACTTGTAGAGATGTTCAGTACTAATTAAAACTTTTGTATAAGAAAGTCGTGAAACCGTGGGAAAACGCATCAGTTATAGATTTCCGTAATTTTGGTTGATTAAAATGCTGTAAAGAAGGTAAGATTATATTGTTTTATTTTATTAATTAGCTAATAAGTGTTCGTTTAACATTTTAATGACATAAAACTATTAGAAAATAAACACATAAATGTAAATATTTTATCATCAGTGATGTTATTATTGTTTATCTGTTGACTCCTTCTGGCAGCTGAAATTATATGAAGCCTTTTTATTTTAAATCCATAGTTTATAAAAATATTTTTGTATTTAACATACACTATATATCTCATTAAAATGATTGAACTATCCTTTGGTAGCATGTTGAGGTTTTTTATAGGTATTTTTCGGCACCTTTTGTTGATAGCTCCTTCTGGCAGTCCTGAAATTCTGATTTCAGAGAATTATGGAAGTCGATTGGTCAGATGAGGAAATTTACACTGCTGTTCCACTTGGCTGTTCATGGCTGTTTCAAGAACAAGGTCATTTCCATGGTAATTGAATTATTGTTACATAAGATTGTTTATAGCGCACAGAATATTAAGTCTTAGAATAAAAGTCATTTTGATTTTCAAATTCAGACTCCGGCTTGGCCAAACCATATAATAATAGTACTAGCAGGCTTTATGTAAAACATAGTGTTTAGAAATATAATTGATATGTCTATAGTCATTGTATCAAATAAAATATGTAAATACATTTATATCATTTATACCTTTAGTTATAATTTCTGTATTTTAGAAAGGGACCATCCTAAACAAAAAAGAACCGGTTCGGATAAGGAACCGACATTGGTAACGGAATCGTCAGATTAAAACATTCCATTAATACACCTACAGAAAGCATTATCAAACGAAAACAGATTGTCCATATTAACTTGACGGATCATGAAACTGATGATAATAGTGATTTTGATGCAAACTATGACCCTTCATTTGATAGTTCATCATGTCCTGATGAATTCCAAACTCCCATCATAAAGAAAAGAACGAAGTGGGTAAGAAAAAGGATACGTTCTCTGAAAAGAGAACATGGTAGGATGGAAAGCAAACAAACTAAGCAACTGAAAATGAGGTGTGTTTCAGATGTCACCAAACAAGCAGACAAGGATCAAGACATCCAGGAAGCCTTGCAAAAAAGCAAAGAAGATAGCCAGATAAACATACTTCTAAATAAATTTGCAGAAAAAAGGGTCAAATAAGAAATATCTATTTCTGAACTAAGAACAAAATTGTGCCGTCATTTGAGGTTGGAATGAGACACATGGCCAGAGAGGGTCTTCCGAAATAGGAACTTGCATTATGACTCACCTAAATTCTCTTCCAGCTAATGTCAAACATGTAATTATGTATTCTGACTGCTGCTCTGGACAAAATCGCAATCAGTACCTTGCAGCTGGATTACTTAACACAGTTTTACGAAATCCCAACATTCAAGTCATCGGGCAAAAATTTCTTGAATCTGGTCATACCCAAATGGAGTGTGATTCAATGCATGCAACTATTGAACATGCCAAAAAGCAACATCACTGTACGTACCAGAGCAATGGGACACAATTTTTCAAATGGCTAGAAGGCAAAATCCTTATGCTGTTGTGCCAATGAGATATGATAGCTTCTATGACCTTAAAGAGTATGCTAAAGATAATTTCAATAATTTCAAAACAACAACAGAAGGATCAAAAGTTAACTGACTTAAGGTCAAAGTATTGAAGGTACAAAAAAGCCACCCAGACCAAATCTATGTAAAGTACAGCCTCAGAGATACAGATTTTTTGTGCATTAATGTCAAAAGAACGCAAAGACGAAGACCAGAAATGGTAGACAAAATACCGATGAGATACAAGGAGAAATTGCCTATTTCAGTGGCAAAGAAAAATGACCTTTTGTCATTATGTAAGGCATACCAGAAATGTACTGGTCATACTATGAGAGTTTACCAACAAACAAAAAAGTTGTGGATCGGCTGCCATGTGCTGATGCATTAGATGGGGAAGATTCTGATACTGACTACGAATTTTAAGACTAGAATACAATACAAGCATATCTGATGAACACTTTTTATATGACTTTAAGTGTATCCATATATTCGTGTTAATGCTGTAAATAAAGAGAATTAAAAACACATTTTTCAATTATTAACCCACCTACAACATGTTGTTAGACCCCTTTTCTATTTTTTGAATGTATCAGCAAAAAGTACCAAATATGGACCTATCGAATGACTTACAAGTTCAATAATCCCTGTGTGCATTAATCTTTGTGTTATCAATCAACTGTCAAAAGCAACTTAAGTTTGAAACAATAGCTGATTTTTTAATTAAAGCCTAAACCTTTAAATGCATTTTTCTCAAAAGTATGAAAAATGCTGATAGCCCCTTCTGGCAATCAACAGTCGATATGTTCATGTAAATTGTATATTAAAAAGCTACTTCCAGGCGCCGTCAAAAACATTACTTAAGTTCACCTATTTTGGCCTGTGAATTAAACGAATAGTCTGAGTTCAAGGCTATAAAAGAATGGCTCGGACTATAAAATTATTCTTGTATGTAGTCTATTCAGACTACTTAATCTGGGAAACCATGAAACTTGATTTTTCATTGTTACTATATATAAATCTTCGGCTGAAATGTATGAGAATATAATAGTCCAAGTGATGTGACCAGGAAACGCGTCATCAATTACATGCAATGAATTTCATTTCATTGCACTCAGCTGAATGACATGCGACAATGATATCACAAATTGTGAAATGTGTCAATATTTAGGCAACGGACAGATCTTCTAAAACCATGTGGTCATTTTAAAACCACTGCTTATGTAACATGAGTTGATACCTCATATTTTTTGCATGTATATCTATGACAAAATTATTTCATACTGTATACTGCTATATAAGCAGCTGTGATCAACGTTAAAGAGTACAATATTACATTGATACGATTTTACAATTTGTTTTAGTATTCCTTATTTTGTGCCTCATTATTAATGTGGATCATTTGCATGATATTTATACTATAGGTTTTACAGAAACACAAATTAACTAGATTTTACCTACTTCTGATACCTTTACTTGCAGACTGCTATTGTGTCAATCAATAGTGGAGTCCATATTTGACTGTTGATGTTATGTTCATTTTATTCTACCTTTCCCCTTATGTTTTATTATGTTAGTGTGCTGGACTTGTAACCAGGCAATCTGGGTTCGAATCCCTGTCACGGCAGGTCATAACCATCTATGAAAATTTAACAAACATGTCGATTTGGAATTAACATATAAATCGATGATTTAGTTTAATGTTTCATAGAATACTATGTGTGCATGTAGACATTTTTCTGCTATGTTATGTGTTAATTACAGGTTTTAACTCGGCTCAATAGACAAGCGTTCAACTGCAAAAATTGATTGACGATGCTGAAGATATGGATGTAGATGAGCACTTGAGAAATGAACACAATGAAACTCTAAAGGCATGGGAAGAACAGGATAAGGTTGTTGACCATGGAATAGCAGAATTGAAGGTTGAAGTGAAGCATGAATTCTCTGAAGTAAAGAAAAAAGTAGACCATGGACATGCAGAATTAATGAGTGAATTCACTGAAGTAAAGAAACAACATGACTATGGAAATAAAATTAATGAGTGAATTCACTGAAAAAGAAACAAGTGGACCATGGACATGCAGAATTAATGAGCGAATTCAGTGAGGTGAAGAAACAGCAGGACCATGGACATACAGAATTAATGAGGGAATTCACAGACTTAAAGAAACGACAGGACCATAGACGTACAGAATTAATGAGTGAATTCAATAAAATAAAGAGACAACAGGACCATGGACATACAGAATTAATGAGTGAAGTCATATATGTTAGACATGAACTCTCTGAAGTGAAGAAAAAAGTAGACCATGGACATACAGAATTAATGAGTAAATTCACTGAAGTTCAGACTCATCTAATAGATGTAACCTTGTTACAGCAAAAAAATGAATGCCAACATGTTGTGGAGCTTACAGGTATGTTTTAATAACATAAAGACATGAAGAAATTTGTGGAAATTACTGACTGTACTTTTAAGTTTGGTTATCGTGATAATGAGACCACCTTGATATGAAAACTGTTTTTTGGCCCCAGAGGTGGTGAAGGTATATCATTATATCTGATTTTGGAAACTTGATAGTTTAATTTTACAGAATATAATTTTATAATACATTAACAATTGTTCAGGGTGTGATATGAGGGAGGCAGTATTATGATCCAGTGTTTAGGCCAGATTGCGGGATTGGCGCATTATTTTCACAAATGACGCAAGCAAAGTAAAAATAATGGGTCATTTTGGCGCATCGAATCTACATCAGAAAAATCCTATCGAAAGCGCTGAGCCATTTCATTCTTCTAATGCGCAGATCTGTTTACCGTACACAAACGATTGAATCAGTTCGTAAAGCGCGTCCGTGATCGATTAAGACCGGAGCACTGGATTTTATTCACGACGGACGGTTATGCTTGATTTTATCGTATCCCAAGGTGATGTCGTAATCATGTCGTCCGACAAACAGAAATCTATTCTGTCGTTCTTCTTCTCGAGTAAATGCGGAGAATATGAGCCTCAACGAAAAAAGCAGAAAGCTAGTGATGAGCCCGCATTGTCATCATCTAGTATCGAAAGAAAATTTCATGACAAATTGTCATTTACGTATTCCTCGTTAACTTATGACAAAAATCGAATGTTTTGCAGCCTCTGCATGCAATCTAAAAAGGTTAATTCGTTTACCATGGACACAGATAAATTTCGAAACCAGTACCATAACAAGGCACATAGCTAGAAATGACCACTAATCAGTCTTTTGTTCTCTTGAACAGGCTGGTGATCTAAAAGAGTCAATTGAAAAACAGTTGTAGGAAAAAGAGCATGCAGTCGTTTCTGCGATGAAATGTGTGTATTTTATGATAAAACAAGTCTATGCCACCTCAGGTTATGGTGATATAAAACATTTGATTTTCATGCTAGTACGTGCCACTGGAAGCAGCAAAAAGCTAGAAGAATATTCAATACATGTTAAAACATTCAGTCACTGCCACTGGTATGAATCAAACCGTAAAGGATTCCTGTCAGTAGGGAGGTCGGAACGTTTTGGGCATATGCACGGTATATCTGTACCCATTGTAACATAATGAAAAACAAATGTTCTTTATTCAATCAAAAACTGTTTTTAGAATTAGTTACACGCATTGTAACAGTAGAAAAAGATAGTTTTAAAACCTTACACAACTTGTTATCGGCTGGGACCAATATACATAATATACACATTATGTATATTGGTCCCAGTTATCGGCTAAGAGTTGTAGAAAAATCTAAATGACTGCATTGAATATGACGGAAGTCCCTGTCGCGTTCTTTTTGTCCACACTAAAATTTGGATTCCCCGAAATTTTTACCTGGCATAAATGTCTATTTTAAGTAACCAATAGAATTTAAAATTCGATAAACGCTTACTTTTTTCTACTATTTTTTCCATACAGTTTTGACTAGGTGTAACTGGGGTTAATTTTATGTGATTTATCGCATTGATTGAATGAGATTGAATTGTTTTCCCAAGAAGTTTGGACCTTTTTCTTCGTGATTCCTGCATTAATTTCGAAATTACTTAAAGCGCTAACGAGCGCATGCAATATTGTTTTGGAACCTATTGACGCCTCGGAATTAGTCGCGGGCGGACGCAAGGGAGATAACTGGAGTTGTTGCTCTTTGCAAAATGGTTCCCGTTGATGCTAGTGCAGGTTTGTGCGGGTATGACTAAACAGCGGATATGGGCCATATCCGCGGATATGAGCGGATATGACTTTTCTTTACACTATATACGCAATTATAGTAATTTCTGTTTATCATTAATGTATTTAACAGATTTAGTTTTATAATTAGATACATTTTACTTAATTTCGTGAGAATTTAATCAGATTTATGAGACATTTTGCCCATATTCGCAGCATGAAAATACTTGAGTACGAGTTATCCCGGGTTTACCGAGTAACTCGTTCGGAACCAGCTTGAATTTCCTATTTATAAACACATGTAGCCGTTTCTCTTCACAAACAATTCATTTAAATTATTCATTAAAATGATTTGAAACAATGTGCACAATCGGAAGAGACAAAAGTAGAATTTGTGAGTGAAAAATAAGAAAACAACAGCGAATATAGATCCATATCCGCGGATATGATCGAACATGACTTTTCTAGGTAACAGTATTTGATCGTTTCTTGACATATGAAAGTACTTTGAAATGTTCTACACAGTCCAGTATTATTTGTTTAATAGATTGGTGGAGATAGATTAACAGAAATGATGCAATTTGGTCACTGTAGACACGAAAAGAGGACAGAGCTATATATGACTCTTCATATCCGCGGATATGATCGAATATGACTTATCTGTACATCAATATTTTATCGTTTCTTTTCGTTAGTAGTGTGTTTAGATGATACATGGAAATACTTAGAAGTGATGTACACAATAAAGCGTGGTTGTTTACTAGAATGGTGTACCTATTTTGACAGAAATAATGCAATTTGGCTAAATACTTTAACATAATTAAGGGAGGGAACGGTATGGCTCATATCCGCGGATATGAACGGATGTAAGTTATATGTATAAAACTATTTGATCGCTTATTGTTTGCATTTACAGGGAATGAGTAACATCTATACAACATGTAGTTGAATTATTTATTCAGTTTGTAACTAATTGGGAATTATCATGTTAAAAACTAAAGTTTGAGAGTTGACGACAGATAACGAAATAAGTACATTTGAATATTGTACGATGAGAAAATGTCACATTGGTAATGCGTCTCTATATTTCAAGTCAGGACCTGCAGAAATACATGGAAGGAAGAAACTGAGCATTATAGTATTAAATATTGTTCAGCTATAAATTACTGATATGATAATATACCCTGCTGTAAATCCTATCTTGACGAAATGAAACACAAGACAGTGACGAGGCAGCACTGTCATCGTACAAGAGTATTGCATAATTATAAATCAAATGATTTAAACAAAAATAATCAAGCACGCACATTATCAAACAGACAGATAACTTTTGATGATGTTCGGTATGATAATTTTCGAGAAAAATGCCAGTTTTAAGTGATTGCCTGTTCAGTTCCAGGCCCAGGGACCGGGAATACCTGTGTAATTTATGTTCATGTCGGGACAGGTCCTGGTCATCTATTAAGACCACTTTCGGTAAACTAGCAAACCCTCAAAGATAGCAGCATGTCCTAGAACATCATTCTGTCTGGTTTTGGCACAGATATTTCACTATTTTAGCCTGTTTTCGGACCAGTTCGAACACCAACACACAGACACACTCCCATATGAACAGTATTGTGTATGTATGGATACTGGCTATCATTTAAGGCCATTTTTGAAGAGCTAGGGCCCCTTTGTGTGTCACAGTATGCCTTACAAATTCTCAACATCCGGTTTTTATATAGAAAATAGAACAAATATGAGCGTATGTCAGAGGTTTTCGAACCGGTCCGAGCCCCAAAGACCTGGCGCATACACATATGGATATGATAATGGTTGAGCCGGTATGAGTTCTGGCTTTAATATGATAACATACCCGAATAACTAGGATAGTCCTAGAACTCATGGCACATCTACGAATGTTGAACAGAATGGTTCGAATTCACAAATCATCAGTATTTTCAAGATTTATCACAGGTTTCGCAGCCAGTTCGTGCCCTACGGACCGGCGTAAAGGCATAGGATACACAATTGAGTGGGTGTGGGTATTGACTATCAGTTAAGACCATAACCGAGTAGCTGGGATAACCCTGGCGGTTATAGCAAACCTAAGACTGTTGAAAAATACATGCTTATACTGAAATATCACTGTTTCGAAGGTTTGTCATGGGTTTTAGGGTTGGGTCTAGCACCTAGGACCAGGTACTTACCCATATAATATCGGTAGAGCAGGTATGGGTACTAGCTATCGTTTGAGACCATAACTGAGTGGCTAGAAGGTTTGTCAGAGGTTTTCGGCCCAGTTAGAGTCCCAAGGACCATTTTCATACACACATGATATCAGGTTGTGTAGGTCATGGAGGTCACAGCATGCTTAAGAAGGTCTGCATACGCGGTTTTTATATAGAAAATATGAGAAAATTGATGTATGTCCGGCATTTTTAACCTGGTTCGAGTCCCAAGGTTATGGGGCATACCTATATGTCACAGAACTGTGTATGCATAGGTATTGGCTATCGTTTGAGGCCGTTTCCTGGTATCTGGGACACTCGTGGGAGTCATAGCATGCTTACGAAGGTGCGCATACAGGATTTTACATGTATATAAACTGCATGTATGAGTAAATGGACGTTTATGAGAGGTTTTCGTGCCCGTTCGAGCCACAAAGTCCTAGTGCATACATATATATATATATATATATATATATATATATACCCGGCTCTCCTGTATCTTCTCCACTCTCTCAGGGGCAGCTCTGAAATGACAAAATCTGTCGAATAGACCGTTAAACGACAGATAAACAAACGATTTTTTTTTCTTTTGTGTGTGTGTGTGTGTGTGTTTTGTTAACATTTTTGTGTAGTTATCCAATGTTTATTGTACAAATTTGTGTACAAATGTACATGCTCTTCAAGTTTGGGGGAAATAAAGACCTATAAGTAGGAACACGATATCAACTATCAGCAAGCACATGTGTGTCTAACATTCTACCTATAATATATATATACTCGTAACTATCCAAACGGATAACAAATGAAGGACTATTTGTTGTATGGAATGATTACAACGTCAATTGTATGTATACTCCTTATGCATTTCCAAACTACACCTTTATATTTTTATTTCCACGTTTGTATAAATCAAATAATTTTTATGAGCTTTGAAAAATTCATTAATATTTCAAGTTCATCTGTTAAAGTCGCTAAATTCGGAGCGACATGTATATTATCTTTTATTTAAAATTTCAGACAGTTCACGTCTTCGCTTTATCCTTGAAACTTAACTTTGATAGTTATGATAGTGATGAAAATAAATCAAGCCATAAGTATCACTTTTGCATTTTCATTAATAGACGTAAATAGACAATTGATTAGAAGTATCATAACTAAACTACTATAGCACAGGAACAAGTCGTATATACCTATGCAATTAACATTGAATCCGATTTTGTTCATATCCTAGGTCTCTCGGTTTAATGAAAACATACACATTCAATAAAATCTGAATGCATGACTTAAACATTAAAATGTGACACATAATACTCGCAACTACACCATAAAGTATATAAGTATTCGACTCACTGTAAACTGTGTTGTTACATTTTGTTTACATTTGCAGTCAAACGCAATAAAATTGCTGGAGACAACCATATCAGGAAGTACGTAGGTTTTTAAATGATATAAGCGATGTGAGTAATAATGTTCACTTTACCATAGATAAAGCATTCTACTTATCTGGAACTTATCTATTTACGTAACTGCATTAAACTGTTCTATTTCCACCCCGATTGACTTGTATTAAACAGTTGCAAGTCGTTATCTTATAAAGAATGGCAGAAGCAACACTTACATCATAATAGTATAAAATTGAAATTAGACGACTTGCCTGGAACTGAATATATTTTACTCAAACATAACTATCCTCGACAACGAAGTAACTAGAGAGCTATAAGAGTTATTCCTCGTAGACAAACATTTGTTTTATCTTTACAATTTTAAGCTTGTCGACACGCTGTTCTTGGTTTACTTTAAATGTGTAATGTAATATTATACGATACTTTAATCGTGTCTTTTCATTAGACGTCTCAAGTTACATCGTATCAATTATTTCAAACAACGATAACAAAGCTTGAACCGAGTTTAAGACATACCATGCAGTTAAATGTGTATGCATTTATGCACAAATTACAGTTCAAAATCGAACGATAATCATAACATAGAATTTTGTAACCTACGTGCACCTTGTCACCTCCCACATACACAATTCTTAATTTATTCGCATGGACTGCTCCTTGTCGATCACATGCATAATCTACATTTTCATAATGATCAATATTTCGCTGATATTGTAAAATATCCAACCTGGTTTTCGTTTTCGGAAAATAGCGTAACAAAATGCTTAACCCGGATATTTTATACTAAATGCGTACAGATTGTATTTTAGTGTCTTACAGAACAAACGATGACGTTATTTATATAATATCCCTGTATAACACGTATGAGTTAAATCTTCAAATTTTTCATTAAATTGTCTACAACTAAAATGCTTACAGTAGAATAAATTTAAAGATATATTGTCAACTTTTGCTATCGATTTTTATCACGTACAAATTATCTCTATAGCAAATATTCTGTAGTATCAGGACTTAAGTACTTGCAACATTTTGAAGAAACATGTTGCATAGATCTATGTAATTTAACTTTGAACCCTATTTAGTTTTCATTACAAGCCACTTTTGGTTAAATAACGATGTTTGGTTTCAATGAAATTTGATGCCAGAACTCAAATATTCAAATGCGTTATATCATATTTTCAACTATGCCATTAATAATATGATTCACTCACCGTGAACTTCATTTTTGCTTATATTAAATATTATATTTTCATAAAACACAATTAAATCAAAGTCAACAATTATTGATAAACGATAAACTGTAGTCACATGATATACGTGTCACGTTACCGGAAGTAATATTCATAGATTATATTCCCGTTAACTGTCTGTACAGGGACAACAGCTATGTTCTAAAACTCCCTGGACTGGTAATATTCATACATTGTACTGACTGGTTCCCGTTGTCTCTGTCTGTAGAGAGACAACAGCTATGTTCTAAAACTCCCTGGACGGGTAATATTCATAGATTGTACTAACTGGTTCCCGTTGTCTCTGTCTGTAGAGAGACAACAGCTATGTTCTAAAACTCCCTGGACGGGTAATATTCATAGATTGTACTAACTGGTTCCCGTTGTCTCTGTCTGTAGAGAGACAACAGCTATGTTCTAAAACTCCCTGGACTGGTAATATTCATACATTGTACTAACTGGTTCCCGTTGTCTCTGTCTGTATAGAGACAACAGCTATGTTCTAAAACTCCCTGGACGGGTAATATTCATAGATTGTACTAACTGGTTCCCGTTGTCTCTGTCTGTAGAGAGACAACAGCTATGGCTTAAAATTTCCTGGATGCTGATTGATCAATTTTGGACAGAATTCTGCCCACGGGATCTCGCGAGACTTTTCGTATTCGGTATGCCTGGCATCATTTCCCTCGATGCATATTTCGCACGTAATTTCAAAAATATATCAAAATATGGAAATTTCATAATTATGTTTGTACCATTGTTGTGCAAACACCTAAATTAGTATTAATTTAATACCAACGGCCTACTTACCTATATTCCAAAACGGAATTCTGGCTGTTTCTTTTTGTGGGATTATAGTGTTCTCTACCACTTCTTGAGCTTAAACTGAAACCATTATACACATATATATCTCAGGTTTAAAGTTAACATGAGTTTGTTATGATTTACATGATTATATTTTGTTCAAAAGCTTTTGTTTTATAAAAGTGCTAATATTAGGCGTAAAATCAACATGGACACATCAAGGTCTATCAGATTCTAAATCATGTTGTTAAGCATCATTAATGCATCTTGAAAACATAGTCAACAATTAGTTTGGATTCTATAGACTTATACTTGATAACAATCAAAACAAATCACCAAGGCTGTCTCCTTTCCTGGACCCTTATAAGGAAGAAATATTTTATGGACCATATCATAGAAGGAGGCAAATATACACATGATCAAATGTGACTGATACCATGTTAACAACATACAACTTTGATCATATTCGAATTCCTATTTCCGTTCTCATATAGCAAAAATATGCGACAAAAATTAACTTAATACAATCTCTTTTATAATGATTGAATATATGGATACAATGAGGCAAATAATTCATAGAAATTAATACGAATTAGTTTAATCAATGGATGCTGTACATGTTATTTGAAAATGTTTCATCGGGAAATTGATATATAACATGCATTCCTTTTTATATTAGACGGAGTGTCCGTCGATAAAATAGTGTCATATTTTCTTTTCTGTAAATGAATGGCCCGAGTAACTTCTAGCATTCACTTTTTTATTAAGAACAAAGAGTACAATTTTGCACATAAGTTATTCAGGCATCAGCAACATAAGAAACATCTCCATGTATATTTCAAACGAATTGACCAATCAGCGTGCTAGATAATTTAGAACATACCTGTTCCTTTGGTACACTGCAAGATAGAACGGGAACCAGCTTATGAATCGTTTTGAATAAGTTATTTCCCTTCACAATCGATCGGGTTACTGTTTACATTGCAACACGTTTGTGTCTTTGGGTTTTAATCTTATCTATTGAGCACATGTTACACTAATAATAGATTAATTATGCTTTTTTTAAGTATTACCTCCCTAATAGATTTTGTAATCGTTTACAATTTTATAGGTTTCCACGACAAAAAATAATTTACCAAGGGAATTAAAAAAAACAATGACATTGTTGTGAGTTATTGCCCCAATAAAGTTGCATTAAAATCCCTGGGAGTCACCCGATTCTCAAAGATTAAATAAAAAAATCCATTTCACTGAAATTTCATGGTAAAAATATGCAGTAACGCAGTATCAATTTAAAGACAAATATAGGTCATCATGCAATATCTACAGAAATTGATATTTTTCAACAACTATCACAAAATCTCAAAATCGTGTCGTACAATAAATTAAACTATTTAATGTAACTATCAAGGGAATAACGATAATTGGGCTATACTAACTTTTTAATATTACGAATTTTGTGTAGCATTGAGCAAATACCTCAGAAAATTACAGTAAAAGGGATGTTATACTTTAAGCATATAATGTGTCAAGATAATGGTTATTAAATGACATGTATAACGTGTTAGCATATATCAATATACGTCTTGATCGAACGAAAATAATTACAAGGGTATGCAAAGGTTTGTGTACGTAATTACATATACATATTGAAAATAGTAAATACAATTGTTATTATTACACTGACCGATATTGAATACATGTATTTCAAAATAGCAATATACACACATTCATGTTATCATTGTACGGGTGTATATATTGATACTTCAATGTATAACGTGTTTTATGTGAGATTTTAAGAATAGAGAGGAGAATCATATTTTAAAGTGTGGGGTGTTATATTGGCATATATCATAAGCGAATACGCTATTGTGAAACGAACATGATACCAACTATAAGTTAATTAATGAGTGTTTATTTTATTTTTCATGTATGATATATTGTAATTTATGATATACCCGTACCTATCCAAACAAATAGCAAAAGATTTAATATAGTATGGACTAATTAAAAGTATTAAATAAATGGTTAGAGCAAAGGTGTGTCTGTGTATGAATATAACCGATGAGTTTAATGATACATAAACAAACCAATAATAAATCCATTTTTACAAACGTGATACAAATACATTTAACTGTTTTTGTCGAACTCCCATCCATGAGTTGATGCAGAAGTTACCAATTCACATTTAATAGATAAACTTGATGTGCGTACCAAATTGTTGTATCTGTTAATCGTTAGATTGCGAGTGTATTATCGTACATAGTTCATAAACTATGCCTGTTTATCATAAATGTTTACTATCCGTGTGCCAATCATCATACAAATTGATGGAGATCGTGATTCAATTTTAATCGATTCATCATGCACATTTTTATATAAAAGCTTTTTTTGTACTGTACATTGGGCTTTTCTTTGGTGCAAACATTTTATGTTTTCAGAGATATTGTATTTGGTGATGCCACGAATTGACGGAAAAAAACGTTTCCTTTTAATGCGATATTATCCCTCAATCATAATGCATATATGCACAGACCAACAATTGCTTGTTGTTAGTTAAGAATACACGTATTGCATTAAAGCTACAATTGTTTCTTAAGTCATATTGACATATTGACAGAAAATGTTTGAAACATTGACAAACATGCGTCTTAAGGCGCAGTATGTAGTATTTTACCTCAGTAAATTATTGACTGCAAAAGATAGATGGGAGATAATTTGAACAAAGAATCAAAATCGCAAATAAAGCCAAATTAAAACCTCCTCTATTAAAACCCTTTTTAATTTAAAGCTATTTTATGATTTTATATTAAGATATGTACTATGGAAGAGCTATGCTAGCTGATAATGGAGCATTTTCAGGAGCATTAATAAAGTCTATTTTATATGTTACTGTGATATTTCTTTTTAAAATAGTAATGCGGTGGTGAATATGTTTTGGCTTTTTGTGATATAAAACACTTGACATTGTTTAGCCTGTTTGTTTCGTTGTTCGTCATTTTGATTAACAATAATTCTGGTCTTATTTAGTCAAGAGTTACATTTTAAATGTGTGTATTCATGTGAGGAAATATAATTGATTTTAAAGCTGATAGCCGTTATAGACAGCTCATGTAAGATTCATATTGATTGTCCGTATGGTTCATAAAAGAGTCCGTTAATGGCCCCATATAAGTCGCATATGAAATCCCAAACGCCAACCATGTTTGCAAAATCTATATGGCCCATGTATAATTCAGTAGGGGACCCTTATGGGTCCAATATATTTCGCTAAATGGGTTAATATATATATATGCACTAATTACGGTTAAAATCTGTTCGATACACATTATCAAATGTATAATAAACTACATGCTCTTTGTGAATTCCTTCATATAATCAAAACTTTTACGTATACTACTCTGTACCAATATTATGCATAAACTACTTTTTCACGTGATATGTATGTCGTCAATAGTGTAAAATATCCTGAAAATAATGTAACAAAATTGTGAACCCAAATAATGTATTCCAAATATGTACCAAATATAAATAAGTATTTTCTGACGATATTCTTACAGAGCATTATACAATTGCGTTATGTATTTAATATTCATACCCCAACGCTGTATATGCATTAGTTACAACAATCATGTCCATTAGTGAATATTTTTTTTTATTTTATATTGACCACTTTCGCTTTCGAAGTGAATATTAAACACTTTGCTATTTCCATAACGATTCATTTCAACAGTTTAAAGGAACATGTAAATCAACGAGTTTTTTATATAGCCGGATTAATTGATAAACTCTAGTCACATGATTTCTACAGCACGACACTAGAGTAGATTATTTTGATATTATTAAGTTCCATTACTCTTCACAATTGTATGGAGTCCCTAAAGTGACATTCAACGCGTATACTTTGACTTGTAGCATTTTTTTATTTTGTAGTTACGAATCAGTAATTCGTTGAAATATAAGTGTACAATGTCACTTTAGGGACTCCGTACAATCGATCAATTTTATGTTTACTTTATCAACGTTTTCTGCGCGGTAACGAATCCGTTTGATTTCTTATCTTACATTTAGCAAGTTTCACTACTGATAATGAATTATAGCGAAATATTACGATGCCTCGAATTGCGAAACAATTAAGAGAGAGAAAGCCATTGGGGTGCTGAAGGCAAGAGCTCCAACGGAAGAGGTTGCCAGAAGTCTTAAGCGGCGGTTTGTGCAGACCGGAAGCGCTTCCACGTAGCGGTAGACCGCTTGTGACAACAAGACCGCTATATTTTAAACCAACACGTTGTTCCTCTCCTGCAAAATCACGGCGTTATTACTGCGTTTCAGCAAGACAACGCCAGACCTCACGTCACCCAATATTCAGTTCTTGTGTAACAACAACATTGATTTCATAGACAAATGACCCTCATAAATCCCGGATCTAAATCCCATCGAGCACCATTAGCATAATCATGACACATGTGTACGGCAACGTCAAATCCCCCCCGGTATTGTCAATGAGCTCAGTGAAACTTTGCCAGAAGAGTGGAATAATATACAACAGGCTCAAATTAATAATCTCATCCACTCAATGCGTCGTCGCTGCCAAGCTGTTCGCAATGTTCACGGTGGGCATACTCATTACTAGAGCAAAAAATGAATCGACACCTGCCTTAAACGGAATTGAAACAACCAATGAAATTGATAATTTTCAGACTGTAAAATAACTTTGATGAATTGATTTTGAATTATCGTGCAATAACAAATACGAACAAAAACTGTTAATATACTTCATGACTAATTTCAAACAATATATAGTTAGTTAGAATTATGTTGGGCTTATACGTGTAAACGTAATATTATTTGTTTTCTTACAAAAGTATGACTTTATATAATAAAAACGTGTATAAAATACATGTACTATATCATACTAAACACAGTAAGCCGAAGTGTATGCTCATTATTTGGTGACATGTCAATTAATTTTGCATTAATGTTCCGACTGTTTAACAATTGTATACAATTGTTCTATCATTGTCACGTTATTTTACGTTGATAGTTTTGATAACTATGAAATAAATCGAGCCACCGCAGAAGATGGACCTAGACAATTTATACTAAGTTAAAGTCAGCTGAAAGGTAAGTGGTATTGCCCAGACAAGTATGTCTGTTACGTGCAGATATAAATGCTCAGACCTTCTCCGTGCCTATTAAACGAACATGCAACTTACATGATTTTATTATATATTCAAAATATTCAATTCAAAGCAAAGTATACATTATTTAGGCTCGTATAGATTTATATAATTCTACTTTCTCATTGAAAACTTGTCACGTACTCAATTTATGAATACTAATGGGGGGTAGGCGTGTCCTTGACAACTTTATAAGGCTTAATTATCGATAGATAATTGATATTTACGATATATTACGTTTTTGTACGTAATCGCTGATATTTCGTTTACAAGCATATATTGCTTAGTATCGAGATATAATGTCATATGCATCGTTTTATATTACATAAATTCTTGTGACATCGTAGTTAGGCGAGGCTTACCCTACAAACGGAAGTAGAAATTTTGCTGTGGAATCGTCCATATATTGCTACTTTAGTCAGTGCTCTATAAGTGTAGATATTGCTACCGATCAGAATAGATTTATTCTTCGATAAAACAAATCAAATTGTAAGTGTTATAAAATAATTCCTGTGCGAATTATTGCATCCATGTAATTAGAACGTTAAGTGAAAAAAACAAGTGAATCTGTCTTTGGTCATCGAACGATGAGTTATGCACAGTGCACTGTTTTCAAAGGTTGTGTCTTTTGTTAAATTTCAGTCTTTACTATGGAAAAGATTGACCAATTAGCCCAAACAGAATCATTCTGATTGATTCTCACAGATAACTGATTTGGACATAGGTATATGCGCTACTCACTTTTCAGATTGTTTGCAGTTATTATCATTTGGAAAAGATATTTTTTTTACAATTAAACAACAGGACCTATCAACAAAATTTGTGCCTTGTTACGTGCATTCGGGTAGGGTACATAATGATAATGAATCCATGTCGTTGTTCCTTCTGATATGAATGGACATTGTATTCAGCGATATACCAAATTGTTATCTTTGTGTACATCGCGAACGCTTAAATGTTCACAATTATAATCACGAATTGTTATCGAACATGCAAACTAACATTTTTTCTGTTTTCTAGTCCCTCTTAAATTATATTTATACCCGATTTTGTTACGCAGCCTGAGCAAGATCTACAATTCTAGGAATATGTTTCATTGACGTAATATGATAATTTACTTTATGAAATTCTGTTTAAGGCGAGAGTTTTGCATACCGTAGTGTGCATTTACAAGCGATTATTTGACGCAAATAAAACGCGGATTTAAACAAAAGTTATATCTATGCAAAACATTTTATGTTGGCACAAATCATATCTTAACAAAAATCAATCACGAAATACATTATTTTACACCGTTTCGGTTTATTATGTTAATACCACAATTATTTGAGTTTTACTGACACCTTTCTTCAAACCAAGTTCTTGCTGGTCTGTTGCAATAATAATTTCATTGTTATAATCTTGGATTGTTCCTAATCGTAATTCCATGTCACTGGGAGACATATATTATAATCCAATACCATATAATCTTGTAATTTGACTTGGGAAATATACAGGACTATTAATAGCATCATCTATATGTGCAAGAAAATGTTTTAGCATCAAAAGCAGTGCATGTTTCTTACATGACTATTCTTGTTTGTAATTGAGAACCGGGGATGACCAAACAATAGGTTCTGATAGATTCGTTGAACGCCTGTTTTTTGTAAATCCTTCTGAATTATCAAGAATAAATGTGGTCCAAGCAGCTTTAACGCCACTATGTTGATGAAAATAATCGATATGAACTTTCTTAGATGGGAGATAATGACAAGTTGAAACACCACATTCTCTACCACCAGAAGTGCCCCAAATGTCATCTTAGATAAATCTAAATCTACTAAATTAGAAGTGGCAGTATGTTGACTTGAGTTACCATGTCTAAAATTAGTTCGTGTCGAAGCAATATGACCACTTGTATAAACTTATCCAAGACCGCGTCCATTCTTATATACAGTAAAAATCCATTCTACGGTCACATTGAAATTACGGTCGTCCGCATAGTAGGTCACTTTTTCCCGGTCCCGATTTGTTTGTTCTTTAATTCATTGGCCTCACGACTCGATATTACGGTCGGATGTTTCCGAAATACGGTCAAATATTATAATTATCATTACCTATACCGATCGAAAATAAAGCGTTTGGTGCAGTTTTGTCTGTATGATTTTAGCATCCTAATTTTTCATATTTGTCAAACGGAGCAATAACAGAATTGGAAATAACGGTGACAGATGAAAGAATGTCGGAAAATCACGGTCTGCCTATAATTGCGGTTTTAGAAATAAATTAATCATACGTTCTAAGAAAAAATGAGTATCTTTGGAAAGAAATCTAAGAAAAGAAATGAAGACTTTTACAGTTTGACATTGCATATTCGTGATTTACGCAAACGTGTTAGACCGGTTGATAATTTGGGGCAGAGGGTCATAGAATTTCTGCAAAGGTTCATGATATTAGAAAAAAAAATAATCAAACAAATATACAGAATAATTGACATACTCTAGCTCAAGACAAATTAAGAGATCTGACAATAAGCAACAGTGGAAACTGCCAAAGACAGTCTCGTCATGTCCATTTCTGCGGAGAGTAAAGGAGCTCTTGTGAAGAACATTAGGTTTTGGACTTTCAAGTAAAAGACAAAGTGGCGAAGCGACAGTAGGCATTTCTGTAACCGAAACAAATATCCGGTTGTGAAATTACACTTCGCACAATTCCAAAAAATCATGATATTTTTGACGCCTTTTAAGGTTCAAGCGGGCAGTTTGATAAATTTTGCACGCTTGACGGAAAATGCTGCAACTATGAACACTGTTGCTACATTATTAATTGAATAATTTTAATATGTTACTAAGTAAAACATGAATTAACCAACAGCACCTATATATCCAAAAGATGTGCAGGATTATAGATTACAGAAAATATCAGAGATAAAGCAGATGTTGATGAAAGAACGTGATAATAGACAGTTGTTATGTAAGATATACAAACGGAGTATGAATATTACGGATGGAGTTGATACAAGTCTCATTCCCGGGGGTGTTATAGTGGGTTTCATAGTACTGACAATGCCTGTAATGTTGCAATTAGAAAATAGATGCAATAGTTTGTGGCGTTGTGAGGGTATCAAGTTCATTAGAAAACGATTACATGCAAAAGCACAAACACATTATGAGATTAATACTTTAGCCGATGGTAAATTAGACAATGTGAAAGATTTGATTGAACGACGGAAAAATATCAAAAGAAGAGTTTAAGATGGTTCTGGATGAACTTGAGAGATATTATAATCTCAAAGATCAGACTCGCTCAAAACAGTCAGGTATGAGTGATGTAGAAAAAAAGAAGTCGATAGAAGAAGGGAAAGGCGCAGGCATTAAATGTTATTCAAAAAACGATAAAAGACACATAGTTTTGTTTAATAAGTTTGTATTTGTTGATGAACCACCGCCTGTATATGATATAGCTAATTAACTTTTTTAAAATTTCCGCCAAACATTCTTAAAATTCTTTAGTATCACTGGTGAGAATAAGGTATACAATCGCTATATTATGAGTCTAGAGACAACTCATGGTTCACAGTTTTGCCAAACAATGCAGAGGTTTGAACCATGGTCTGATTTGAAAAACTAAATATATATTATTGGTCAAATGACTCGTTGATAAGATAACTATACATGTTTATGTTGATTACAGATAATTTTATCAAAACTCAACAACGACACAGAATCGGGAATCACATGATAACAAATGATTATTACGAAGTGGTACTGACAACATTATCTGGATGAAACAAGATATCTATCGAGTGATACTTAACAAGTTGTTTTCTCTCAAGCCGTTTACGCGCTTGAAAAATCTGAGCCAGATTTGTGACATGTAAAGATAACCTAATAAAAATGTAGGGACTAAATTGAGATTTTATGTTGATTGTTATAAAATAAACAATCATATAACCATAAAAGCCGCCCCATGCCTACCATGCGGCAAAGGCACCGCAGCAAAATACCAAATCTGCATCTCATGTGGTGGATATGCAATAAGATGGAAACATAAATATATAGATGGATACTTGAGATTGCAAGATTGAATAGGATACAAATTTATTGTTGAAAATGTATATCTTTATTGCGTCTGATTTTCAGAAAGAATATCGCCGGCTTTGAAGAATATGTATATAGTTTTGTATTTTTATTATCAATGATATAGTCAGAGCAGAACCCCCATATGAATTATATATGCTTACCTTTTACAGAAAGCAAACTTTTATGTGAATTATAGGCAACAACAGGATAAAGCATGTGTTGACAAAGGATTTGAAAAGATTTCAATATCGACTATACATTTGTAAACTTAATGAATCCCACTGTATGATTCAACGCCTACATATACTGGCAAATACATCAAATTACAATATATAGCAAAAGGGAACATTTAAGTTATTCTCAAACGAATGTGACATAAACATGGATTCAATAGAAACAACACATACCATTGCAGAATTCATTTTCATATTTCTGACTATTTGCAACAACTAAACAAAGATTGGAACAGAATTGTTTGTTTCATCTTCGTCATATTTTACGTTGATTCTTTTGATAACCATGTTAATATATCATTCCACAGAAAATGGACCCTAGACATTACCTCAATTACAATTTTCTAACAGGCCAAAAGACAATTTTGAGAAAATTTAAGATTTTGACAGCCAAACGTCTATAACTACCGAACAGATTATTTTTAGAAAAATTGACATTTATACATGATATTATAAATTGGGAAAGCATGTTAATTAGTTCAAATATAAGCTTGAACTTTTTTTAGAAATGCACACAACCAACACAAATTCAGCCATTTTTACAAAATACATTTTCATATGAATTCCACATTTCCGAGACTATTACAACATTATAGTATCGTATACTTTTTCCATAATTTCACTTTAAAATTTCCAAATAAAAGATTTAATTAGAATTTCATTCTGATGTTACGTTTTATTATATACAGGCATTATTTCAGTGATGTATTGTTAAGAAGACTATCAACGTGTCAGTCATCAACTTTTGTGTAAACGTTTGAATATCTGATGTTTTTTTAAACCGGAAGAAACAATTCAAATTTAAATTACTCTAAGATTTTTTTAATAAGTGTTTTTTATAGTCCTGTGAATTTGCACTTTGCACGAATTTAACGTAAGAAACCATAAATACTCAGACACATGTATATACTTCAAATATTCTGATTTTTTTATAAGGAATATGATGAAATTTAAAATACCTTTATAGGTTTTTGAAAATGAAATCATTTGAAATGAATGAGAAGTGCTTATGTATTGATATTTCATAGTGTAAAACACGATTTTAATGTCTTTCCAACATGACTGTGAATAGAATCTACCTCTTGAATCAACGAGTGTCCAGAGTACCATATTTCTGACTTATCCAAAATATACTTGGATTATCCAAAATACGATGTGACAATAGGTTTATCCAGATTTAATTAAAATTTAATTAGAATTTAAATAGAATGAAAAATATACATTTGTTTGCTTTCACTCTATCAGAAACAACAGTTGGCCGAACTTGTACGAATTTCATATAACCATTACTATATTGAAAAGCCATTATAGCAATTCATGTTACATGATCGAAATATACCAGTACCAAGTTATGTTATTAACATAATAAGAAATTCAGATAAGGTTTTTACTTAAATGATAGAATAACTGACGACTGTCCAGAAAGTGTGCGAAACAAAAGTTTTGAACGATTTCCAGATGAATCATGTAAACAAAGAGTCACGTGGTACTAATCAAAGGACAATATTAGTCAATTAGCGACATTTTACGGAGATCATTTATAAAAACAGAGATGTAAACGGTTAATCGATTAATCGATTAAACGTTCGTTTGTCCGATTTTTAAATAGTTATGAAGCAGTGACCGATTAATCGAAAACATGAAAGAAGAAGAATACAGAGAATAATAAATCTGCCAAAAGTACGAGCGGTGGGCAGAGTAACAATTTAATGACACTGACACGTAAATTGGGATTGTTTAATTGACGAAGGAAATTGTTCTCAGTTTGCTGATCAAAAGAGACCGACATTATACTGACACACGTTTAACTGACATATTTTAAAGCCGTTAAATTATTTTAAGTTGTATTATGTTAAATATTAAAATAAAGTAGATTGTTTTAAGCCTGGTATTCCATGCACTAATTGAGAAATGATTTTAGGATATACTCTTAATCTCTGACTTAGTTTTGAATGAATTTCAATAAGTTAGTTTCGTATAAAAGTACGTATACATGTTATTGCATATGAACATTTTTAAAGCGTCAAAATGAACATTGAACGTGTCTTTTGTCCAGTTGCCCAACCCTAGTATGCAACTTATGCACATAACCTAACCTCGCTGTATATTTCCATTTACAAAACCATGTGTAATACGCCGCGGCCGGCACAACATTAGTGTTTGTAAGGACATACAACATCATTCAGTTATTTTCTCAAAATACTGTCCCTGATTTGCAATACACTTCTACTGTCGCCTGAACCACTTTAAAAATACATCAGTACAACCACTGTACATTATGTGAGCTGTTGTACGACCTGTTGCCAAATTATTTTCACAATTAGAATGACACAGCACTTAGTATTTAAAATGAACTAATATATTTATATACAAAAGTTTTAAAACCTTTTTTTAGAAAATGACGAGTACATTGTGATAATCTACAACTAATGATGCCTCGCGTGGTCTTCATACAGAAGAACATTTTGTTCAATGAAGTTGCATAAAACTTTATTTATTCCC